>BJCO01368458.1:0-14204 GCA_018326465.1 Flaveria floridana | reverse complement strand
ATTTGTTCCTGAACATCCGCATTGGTTAATGCGGATGAACAAAGTCTTGTCTGCATTTGTCGGTTGTCCGCATTAGTTAATGCGGATGAACAAATACTTGTCAGCATTTGTTCTTGTGCATCCGCATTAACAAATGCGGATAGCCGACACTTAGTAACTTCTTGATCCGCATTACTTCTTGGACTTGGGGAGATTTCCAGCAGAACAACCATCCACCTCTTGAATTGGCATGTATGATCCTTTCAGGGTCCAACATTGGCATTTGGGCTAAGGCTTCCACCAAGGTCAGGTTGATGTGGAGTTGCTTGAACAACCCCAGGAATTTGCCATATTGTGCCTCCATTCATTGTTGTCTCAAACGACCAGGATATAGAGGTGGTGGAACATAAGATAGTGGTGGTACGTATTTCTTGGCTGGTTCATCAACAACAACAGGTTGCTTTTTCTTGTCACTTACATTACTTGGAGTTTCGAGTTCCGTTTCTTTAAGAATGGGTTGTAATGCAGGTGGATCACATTGAGTGGTTTTGCCAGTCCTTGTGGTTATGCCTTTGACTTGAGCATTAGCGTTTGTCACAGTGTTGCTAGGCAAGGCACCTTGGGGTCTTGCAGATAGTTGTTGTGCAATCTAACCTACTTGGTTTTCAATGGTTTGCAATGATGCTTTGTTGCTTTTGATGCCAGCCTTGTTTCTTTGGAATCTCTCCTTATTTCTTCAATCAGATTTCTGGATGTATTCATTTGTGGTCTGTGTGGTTAACAACAATTGTTGTAGTGAGTCTTCCATTGATGATGCTCCACAGTCTTGGTTACTACTGCTTGGACCTTGGTATGGTGGTTTCTGTTGTTGGTAAGGTGGCCTACGGTTGAATCCAGATGATGATTGGTTGTTACTAGCTTCTCTGTAATTCAACTTGCTCCTTCAATTTGAGTTGTTGTTGTATGAGTTGTTTGGGCCTCCTACATAGTCAACATCTTCAACCATCATAATACCTTGTGGGCATTCATTGGTCTTATGTGAATTTCCGCATGTGTTGTATCATGTTGGAGTTTTCTTCAGTTCGGCTTGCATGTTCAAATAGTTTTGTTAGGGCTTCTATCTGGGCTGCAATTAGTGTTTCAGAGTATACTTGATGAATGCCTTTAGAACTAGGTTTGTTTCTTAAGGTATTATAAGTAAAGCTGTTCTTAGCTGCTCTTTCTAGGGCTTGGTATGCCTCTGTTGGTGTGACACTTCCGAAATCTCCTCCTGCACTTTGGTCTACAGCTTGTTTGTGTGCTCCGCTGATTACATCGTAAAACGTTTGACACTGCATCCACAAATCAAGTCCGTGATGTGGGCATCTCCGAGGGAGACCTTTGTATCTCTCCCATGCTGCGTGTAATGATTTATCATCATCTTGGCGAAAGCTTGTGATGCTGCTTCTCAATTTGGTAGTGCGATCGGGTAGAAATTATTTCAATAGGAATTGTTCAACTATTTCCCCCATGTGGTGATGGAACCAGTCGGAAGTGAATCAATCCAGTCAATGGCTCGGCCTCGAAGTGAAAATGGAAAAAGTCTTAGTCTAATAGCATCGTCTGAACAGTTATTGATTTTGAAAGTTTCACAGATACGTAGGAATCATTTAGGGTTCTCGTCTTGCAATCTGTGAAACTGAACAAAGTTTTCTACGAGTTGGATAATAGTAGACTTAATCTTGAAATTGTTGGCCGCTATTACTGGCTGGAGAACATTAGACTCGTAACCATCGATTGACGATGTGGCATAATGTGTCATCTTCATTTCCTCGTCTTGGTTAGCCATGTCTTCCTCGGATGGCATATCTTCCGAAATGTCTTCTTCGATGATCGTTGTTGTTTGTTGTGGTCTTTCGTGTTAACCTTTGTCGGATAAGTCGTTCGGGTTCTAAAAGAGGCGAAACAAGTTCAGGACTAGACAAGTTGGACATATACTAACTTAAGGAAGTATAATCTGACTAAGGCTTAGAATGAATCAGGCAAATATAACTAAACTAACTAAAGCAAACTATCTGAAAAAATTAAAATAAATTAAAATAAAAATATATTAACAAGGTATAAACAAGATAGTCAAAGATTTAGATTGTCTTTCAAAACTGCCGTGTGTCCCCGGTAACGGCATCAAAAACTTGATGCGTGTTAAAAGTATATATATTTTGATAATGGTTTTTCACACAGATTTAGTTTTAATTGGTTATTACTAGTACTAAACTACACACACAAAAGGTAAGCGTACTTGTCGTGAGGTAATATAGTGTTGGTAAGAAACGAGTATCAATCCGTGGACACACTAAGCCTACTTAACAACCTTAATGACTGACTAACAAATTTGATTTTTGTTCAGGAAGATGATAAGTTGCGTTGATGTAAATTAGGGTTTAAAAAATAGTAATAAAAATAAAGTAAAACAAGGTTGAAACTTTTCGATTTAAAATCAGAGGATAAAGGCTATCATCCTAATTAGATTACACTTATGTAACTGTGATGAATCGGTTGTGTGATTAAAGATATTGATTAAAGTAATTGTGTTAATGTTTATAAAGGTGAGCTGGCGTGATTTCTCTTCTATCCGCTTCGTAGTGACTAGGACCATGTCAGGTTTAGATTTACTTCTTAGGTCAAAGCCTAGTAATGTAGGTAAATCTTTTATGACCTTTTCGCCATATGATTTCTGAAAACATATGTTAAGAAGAGAGTTGATCAAGTTCCTTTTAACATATCATTAACTTTAGAAAACCATAACATATACTGAAGATTTCTCAAAGTAATAAAAGGGAAGCCGTAAATGATAAGATAGTTAAGGTGATATGATTTCTAATAACCATCTCTAGTTAATTACCCATAGATTTGTTATGAGGACTGGTTTGATGAATAAAAGTTGATCATATGTTTTTCAACCGTGTATGACATTCACAATTACAAATCATAAGTTTATAACTTCCCGTTCAATGTAGGTGCTACCCATCAAAAGTTTTCCCAAGACCACCATAACATTAACATAATATAAATCACAGCATTAGTTCATCATATATTACATAAGTTTCATCCAATTAGGATGGTAATGAGAGTTTTGCTCATAACGAGCTTGACCATAACAACAAACAACATAGAAGATAGATATGAATTCATTGGTTAAATGGAACAATCAAACCGGTAATCCACAATGGATGATGTTTAGACAATGCCGAGCTTCTTCCAAGTGTTGTATGCACCTCCCGAGCCTCCAAATGGTCTTCAAAACTTGATTCCCAAGAGAGTTCTGCAGAGTTTACCAAAAGCTTGCCAAAATGGTGAACTTAAGCCTCTATTTATAGACTTTCTGTAGTGTTTAAGCACGGTCCCGTGCCTAAAAGGCACGGCCCCGTGTTAGTACAATGCTTACGAAAGTTAGTCGGCTCGTACATGCAAACAATTGTCGGGCACGGCCCCGTGTTTGAGGTGGGGCACGACCCCGTGTTTGAGGTGGGGCACGGCCCCGTGTTTGAGGTGGGGAACGACCCCATGCTTCATGGGGCACGACTCCGTGCTTCCTTTTAGGGGATAATACTTTTTGTCCTATCAGATGTCCAAACATGGGGGTGCGCCAAAATTAGCACGGGGTGTATTTCAGGCAAGACATGGGGGCGTGCCTAATGAGGAAGGACCCCATGCTTGGACTTGAAAGCTCGGATTTCTTCAAATTCTTGTTAAATATGCTTCTTTTGTCCATCTTGCCCTTTACAACACCTGAAAACACAATTTAACGATTTTAAGTACATAATCATCGTTTTAACGAAGATATTAAGGAACAATTGATGTGCTTTTGATAGGGTTTTTATATAATTTGGAGCACATCAACCGTCTTATAAGGAATAGGACTAATGTGATAATATGAACCCCGCGAAGGCTCCAGATAGATTAGAACTTACATACGAGTAAAGGTTATAGATGTTTCCTCTCCAATAACAAAGTCTTACAATGACTGAGACTCTAGTGTCCCAAGGTATATAATGGAAGATTTATACTAACTATGACTGTAATCACATGGCAAGATTTTCCAGACTTCACGTGCACTGCAAATTGTAATTATGTGCACAGCCGTAATGGTAATTTGGTTTGCATGGTCACACCTAGCTCCTCTTAACTAATTTAACACATCATGTCAAGTACAGAGTATTATTGATGGTTGGAAAATCAAGGATATGGTCACTAACCAAGGGTTAGTTAACTAAAAATATACAAAAGGATCGCTTGAGGAAGCACTCACTTGGGTAAGGAATGGTTAAAAGTATCCATTTAGTATAGCTAGGAATCTGATAGAGTAGTCATCCGTCTTGAGTACATCATGTCTCTTGTCTACTAGTGTTGTGTAATCCAGCGTGTTCTTCTCCCAAAATTCAACCCTGCAAGTTGTAAACAAGGTGTAACACCCGAAAATTTCTAATCAGATAACAAGGAAAGAAAAGTATTTTGAAAGAAATAAAAAGCAACCAAAGTGGAGGGGGTGTAAATGAAAGGAGGGCAAACATAATTATTTTATGTTTAAAAGAAGCATGGCCGCCCACAGCCCAATCTACATCAACTACCATTTTCGGCTTTAGAGAGAGAGAGCAGATTTTGAGTTCTAGAGAGAGAAAGCTGCCAAAAATTCGGTCAAGGTAAGCCAATTTAGCATAATTGAGTTCGGTTTTGATGTGTTTTGGCCATGTAACCGAATTGTACATGTTATTATGTGTCTATATGCTTTCGGGTATGTGTTCTTGGTGTTTAGGTGCTAGAAACATCAAGATTTTGTGATTTTGGGAGTGTTGTGCTTGGAAGCTGCAAAAGGTGAGTTTCTAGACCCCGGTTTTCTCTTATTTTAAAAGTTTGGGGTCTGAAAATGCATGCAAAAACATTTTTACAACTATTATGTATATATCGTATGTATGTATGCTTGTATGATGATGTTTTATAGTTGTAGATGTTTGTTTGAGGTTTATAATGGGTGTAACAGGTTTAGAACAGGATATACTGATATTTAGGACTGGAAAATAACTTAGAAAACATGTAAGTAGGTGCACATGTGCCTACACAGGGCCCATGCGCCTAGGAAATTGCTTAGAAATATCAAGTATAGGCTCATACGCCCAGACAGTACCCCATGCGCTCGAATAATGTCTTAGAATTTCTAAGTGGAGGTTCATGCACCTGAATAGTAGTTCATGCGCCTGATTTTTGGGCTGAAATGACTAAGTGTAAGTTTGATGCGCCCAAATAGTGCACGTGCGCCCAAAAGGCTCATGCGTCTAAGTGTTAAAGTGGCTAAGTGTAGGCCCATGCGCCTACATAATTCAAGAACACCCAAACAGGGCTGATGCACCCAAATAGTTCCCATGCGCCCAGACACTTAGAAAATATTCTGAATTTTGGGGAAAACCAGAATTGTAGGGTTTGACCCTAGTTTGACCCATGGGCTATGTTTACCCATTTTAAGTATGATTATAGGATGGTCTATGTTATAGTATGTATGATTGATGTATGGTATGTATATGTGTATAATGTGTTATCTTATAATGGTATTTAAACGTATTTATATTATATTATAAAATACATTAAATATTATGTTACTACTTTACCTAGTATGATGAATGTATGAAAGAACGTAAAGTACAACGTAATGAAGTGAAAGATAACAAAGCTGAAAAGTGAAATGAAATAAAAGAAAGAATGGCTTGCAAGCAAATAGAAAAGAGGTGCACGACCATGTTGTCACTAGCTCAACTGTGTGCGGTTTAAATAACCCGAAGGATGCATACAGGGTCAATCATTAAGATTGACAGGACCCTTATGGCATGCCCTAGGTGACTGGGTCAGCTTCGTGCACAATGTTCATGGTCTAAATGTAGACCACAGGCCCAACATCAGCTTCGTGCACAATGTTCGAGGTATTGCATATTGGTTCGGATGAAAGGGGGAGATGACTTTCCCTAGGTGACTGGGTTAGCTTCGTGCACAATGTTCGTGGTCTAGTTGTAGACCACAGGCCGAACATTAGCTTTGTGCATAATGTTCGGGGTATTGTTCATCAATCTATATGAAAGTAAAAGAATGACGTAACGTACGAAAAGAAAGTAGGAAAATAAAAGAATGATGTGAGGTACGATACGAAAGTATGAGAATGAAAGTAAGAGATAGTGAAAAGTACGAAACGAAAGAATGTATACGAAAAAGAATGTTAGTGAAAAGCATGAAATGAAAGTAAGTATATGAAAGCGAATGCTAATTAAAAGAATGGAATGAAAGTATGAATACGATGACGAAAGATAATAGTGAAAGTATGAAAGAACGAAATAAACAATGAACATTGTTTGAATGTATGTATGATGTGTGTTCATATACGAAGGTAAAGGTAATTTATGGTAAGGTATATTTCGTACATAAAACATATAAGGTATTTTGATACGTATAAAACTAGAACTCACTCAGCTACGCTGACTTTTGTTCATTTTTTGTTGGCAAGTAAATTGCTGAGGATGACACGAGGGTGAAGCTACTCGGCGGGGCAAGACTGACATCCATTCACAATTTATGATATTGTTGTTTTGTAATGCAAATAACAATATTTTTGTAACTAAAACAATATTATGTTGCTTAACAACAGTATTTATTAATGTTAATGAATGGCTTTTGTTAAATGAATTTCCACTTCATATTATTATGAATTATGTAAAGTTTAAATGTAATGATGCGATGAGTGTCCAACTGTAAGTGTCCCGGAAACAGGGCGTTACAAGTTGGTATCAGAGCCAAAGTTTAAGAAAATTGGGTAAATATTTTTGAAAAACCTAAACTTAAACTGAAAATGGGACGAATGGAGGGATGTCAGCCCGAGTAGCTACGTGCCATCAGGTATTTCTTTTCTTAAAGTTAACAAGTACTATGTGCGTGTGTTATTTGACTTATGTGTTTTAGTATATTTAGATACTGATGTAGTCATGATAGGAAATGCTTAGGGTGTGAAGAGTAAAATAAGGGGCTAATCACAACTGGCCACTGTAATTAGGGACTTACTATACTTAACATAAACTGAGCTATTCCCTGAATGACCGTATTAGCGTTTGAATCTTATTATGATTAGAGAATGGCTGGAGATAGATCATCTAAGGCCTCTAGGGGTGGATCATAGGGAGGACGTGGTGCTGAACCACGTGTCACTAGGAACAAGACTAAGATGACTGAGAGGGCCCATGAGCAGCCCGAGATGCATCACCAAGAAGGTGGTGATGAGAGTGAGAATCTGAGGGCCTTAGTGAAGAGGCAGTAGTAGAAGAGATACATCAGGTTATGCAGATGATTCCACAGTCTGTGGTAACGGAGGTGATTAAGCATACGAGGGAAGATGAAAGGGAGGAAAAGAGGAGGAGTACTGGGAGAGAAAGAGGAGAATAACCTGAGACCGAGACGGTGGTCTCAAGTGAGGAGGAAGAGGAAGAAGCAGTGTAGGTGACTGCACATGGTTGCAACTATAGGACATTTCATAGGTGCAAGCCCCCAATATTTGACAGAAATGGCCTTATTTTGGTGGGACAATATATTTCAGGTTGAGGGTAGCAGGGCCATCAGCAGGATGAGGTGGTCAGAGTTGAAAAAGCTGGTGATTGAGGAATTATGTCCTCATTGGGAACTTGACAAGATAGAGAGGGAGTTCCAGCAGCTGGAGACTGGTACTATGACACACCAGCAATACACCACCAAGTTTAATGAAATGGCAAGGCTGGTGCTGGATCAGGTGATGCCGGTAACAAGGAAGATCAAGAAGTACACTCAGGGGTTGCCAGCTGACATCCGCAGGCATCCATTTGCCGCCCGGTCGGGTACCTTTCGATCAGTAGTGGACTTAGCGGGTAGGTTTATGATGAGAGGGAGGTGGTAGTAGTTGAGGCGAAGAAGACAAGTGGTGGTGATAGGAACTAGGGCAGGAAAAGGTTTGGACGTGGCGGTTTCACTCCATACAGCAACAGAATGAAGGTGGATGACCATAGGGTGGGGCCACCAAGCTCTGGGATAAAGAAGTGTGGTAAATGTGGGAGAGAGCACGCTGGTGAGTGCAAGCTAGGATTAAATGTTTGCTTTAAGTATGGGAAGCCCGGCCACATCTCTAGGGATTGCAGGGTAGCGAGGTGCTACAACTATGGTGAAATAGGCCACCTGAGTCGGGAGTGTAAGAAACCAAGGGCTGAGAGTTCCGGAGAAAAGAAGGGGACGGAAGAAGGAGGGCAGATGACAACCGCTAGAGCATTCAGGATGACGTGGGAGAAGGCTAGAACAGACCCTAATGTCATGTCAAGTATGTTTCTAGTAAATCAAATGCGTGCCTCTGTATTATTTAATTCTGGTGCTAGTAGGAGTTTCATTTCTACTACTTTCTGTGATAAGCTATCTGTTAGTAGTAGAAGTATTAGTGAGCCTGTAAATGAAGAAACCGCTATTGGTAAGTCCACTACAATTACTGATATGATAGAGGACTGTGCCATAGAACTAAAAGGTCATAGATTTTCTGCTAAATTACATGTGATGCCCCTAGGCGGATTCGATGTAGTACTAGGGATGGATTGGTTAGCAACTTATGAGGCTAACATCATGTGTCACAAGAAGATGATTTGATTAATTGCGCCCGATGGAAGTTCGGTGATAGTTTACGGTGATCGCGTCCCTGTGGTTCCAAAGGTGATCTCGATGGCGGTGGTAAGAAAGCACATAAGGCGTGGATGTAGTGCCTACTTGGCCTACGTGAAAGATGTGGATGCGTCAGTACCCCAACCGTCTGATGTGCCGGTTGTGCGTGACTTTCCGGACATGTCCCGGATGACTTGCCGGGTGTGCCACCGGATCGCGAGATTGAGCTTCAGATTGAACTGATACCCGGTGCTCAACCCATTGCCAAAGAACCGTATCGATTAGCTCCGACTGAGATGAAAGAACTCATGGATCAACTACAGGAGTTAATGGATAAAGGGTTTATTCGACCGAGTATCTCTCCTTGGGGTGCTCCGGTCTTATATGTAAAGAAGAAAGATAGTAGTATGAGGATATGTATAGACTACCGGGAGTTAAACAAGTTGACGGTAAAGAATCGGTATCCGCTATCGAGAATTGATGACTTGTTTGATCAGCTCCAAGGTGCCAATTGGTTCTCGATGATAGATCTTCGATCTGGCTACCATCAATTGAAGGTAAAGGAGCAAGATATCCCTAAGACAGCTTTTCGTACGTGTTATAGACACTACGAGTTCCTCGTTATGTCTTTTGGATTAACTAACGCGCCAGCTGCCTTTATGGATTTGATAAACCGAGTACGTCAGCCAATGTTAGATAAATCGTTGATCGTAGTTATTGATGATATCCTGATTTATTCAACGAGTGAAGAAGAACATGCTGGTCATATTTGGGAAGTATTAGAAACACTTAGAAGAGTGAAGTTATACGCTAAGTTCTCTAAGTGTGCTTTTTGGTTACGCGAGGTTCAATTTTTGGGTCACGTGGTGAGTGCTAAAGGAATTAAGGTGGACCCGGCAAAGGTTGAGGGGGTGATACAATGGAAGTATCCAATGACGCCATCCGAGATTTGTAGTTTCTTGGGTTTGGCGGGCTACTATAAAAGGTTCATCCAAGACTTCTCCAAGATAGCCTCACCTTTGACTAAATTGACTCGCAAGGATGTGAAGTTTGTGTGGGGCCAGGATCAGGAGTGTGCTTTTGATGATTTAGAGACAAGATTGACTCAAGCTCCTATCTTGACTTAGTGGTATATTCAGACGCCTCTTATGCGGGACTAGGTTACGTGTTGATGCAACGTGGGAGAGTAATTGCCAACGCATCCTGAAAGTTAAAAACCAACGAAGTCAACTACTCTACACATGATTTGGAATTAGCAGCTGTGGTCTTTGCGTTGAAGATTTGGAGGCACTACTTATACGAGACGAAGTGCATGATCTTCACGGACCACAAGAGCTTGAAGTACTTCTTCGACCAAAAGGATCTTAACATGAGACAGAGGAGATGGTTAGAGCTCATCAAGGATTATGATTGTGAGATCCATTATCATCCAGGTAAGAGAATCTTTAGATACTTAAAAGGCAGATCCAAAAAGAATCACACATCAATGCAGTAAAGAGAATCTTTAGATACTTAAAAGGCAAACCAACACTTGGTTTGTGGTATCCCAAAAGATGGAGATTTCTCTTTATTGGCATACACAGACACTGATTATGGTGGATGCAATGAAAATAGAAAATCTACAACAGGAGGATGTCAGTTTCTTGGATTAAGATTGATCTCCTAGAAGTGCAAGAAACAAACAAATGTGTCTATGTCAACAGCTGAAGCAGAATATACAGCTGCTTCTGCATGCTGCTCTTAAGTGCTTTGGATTCAAACCAAATGCTTGATTACGGCTTTAATTTTCTTAAAACACCCATACACATAGACAATTCTGCTGCCATTTTTATCACTGATAATCTTGTTCAACATTCAAAAACCAAACACATAGACATTAGATATCACTTTCTAAGAGATTGCTCGGAAAAGGGTCTGATAAAGTTGATCAAGGTTCATACAGACAATCAATTGGGTGACCTTTTTACAAAACCATTTGATTCAACAAGATTTGAATTTCTAGTTCAGTCACTTGGTATGATCAACTATGAACCAAGCAAGTAATGTTTTCAAATATTATCATCAAACAAGCATAAGTTTGTCAAAGTCCAAGTTTCTTCTTAAACATCCAATATTTCAAATTATAGATATTAAACAAACATTCATGTTTAACAAACAAGTTTAAATCATACATGCCCAACACATGAGAAATGATAGCACACTAGCTTAATTCTTCACTTGAGTCATTTTCCACTAATACAAACTGACAATATTTTTGTTTGATGTGTGGATAGGCTAATCATGGAACACATAACATCACATACAACAGTGAAGAACTAAATTCTCAAGATTGTGTGGTAAGCTACACCCATCTTGGTTTATGGTAAGTATTGGTCTATCCAATATAGATTGCTTGTAAGGTAACTGCTATACACCAAGTGAAACAGTTTATAAATTTCTCAATCATACAAGTATCTCCTTTGTTATGATTATCATAGACCTGGAGTACACACAGGCATTCTTGGTTGTGCTAATCACAGACCTGAATGACCTACATTGTGATCCAGAAAGATTCTCAAAGCGGAACACATCCTTCTTGGATGAACAATCAATAAATTCTTTTAGACTACATTCCTAGTGAATGAATCAAAAGAATCCCAAAGTGGATTACCTTCCAAAGTGAATAGAAAAGAATCCCTATGTGGATCAAACAATAAGAATCAAATTAAGCATGTATACTCCTAAGTAACTAGGTCATAAGTATTGCAAGTGCTTTATGGCATATTTTAAGAAGGGTTGATCTTAATATACAATTAGGTGTGGGGTACATACAAATCAACTTAATACACCGATAACATGATAATCACTCATTGTTTCAATCAATCATTAATACCATGCATGAGTTTAAGTGTACAACAATATCTGCAATCAACATTGTATTAGCCTATGTCTATTATCAAAGTCATCAAATCAACTCAATAAGGATTTATGACTAGTATGATCTGATGTCATGTACACGTGATTCATGTCCAAACAAGAAAAAACATTCATTCTATGTTAGATGATGTTGTATCTCTCTAACCAAGGTTATCATACAACAATCACTTTGGACTTTGCAAAATTCCAAACCCAAATTTAAATTTTTTTGTCATTTTATAATTTTTTTATAAAATATGCAAAAATTTAGGGGGAGAAAAATAAACATGAAAATATCAAAGTCAGTAGAACATTTGCATAATCATACCGTTTTAAATTTTAAAATATTAAATTTTGAGTTTTTAAATAAAGCCATGTCAAGCTAGCACTCAAACATAATAGTTTGACACATACATGCACAATATTGCTTGTGAGTGACATGTTATCATCCATACATTGATTATGTTAGAATTATAAAATTTTAACAAACATTCAAATTTTGAACCATTTCAAAATAATTTTCAAGCAAAAACAGAAATTTTAAGTCTTTACAGTAAGGTGCAAAATGGATGATCAAAAGTTTCTAAACAAACAAAATTTTGAAAAATTTTCAACTGTTAACACATCGAACATGCAAACATACAAACATACATCCACTGTAGCTATAGTAAACCATTAACTCTCAAAACACACCAAGTGTTTATAGCAGATGATATTTCTCAAGCATCCGTTGTAAATACAGTAATATTCTACAGCGTATGACTAACATTAGTCATCTGTTACTGAAACAGTGCAAGTGTATACAACGTATGCACACAGGTAATCATATGCTGTAAACATTCACACAATCACACAAAGGAGTTTTACAGCTCTTGACAATAAGTCATCCATTTTAAAATTACAAAAATCATTCAAAGTGTACACAGCATATGAACAAATGTTCATCCGCTGGGAACAAGAAAACAGTTTTCAAAAGGGTTCCACATCACATGAATCATCGTTCATCCACTTTGAATACAGTGATCAACCATAGCGTATGACTTTTTAGTCATCAGTTGTGAATTTCTGCAAGGACCCATTCTCGGGACGCTTACAGTTGGACATTCATCGCACATAATATTCAAAACATTACATATTTCATAAGGTTAAGCAGTGGAATTAAGTTAACAAAAACCATTCATTTTATTAATAATTACTGTTGTTAAGCAATACATCATTGTTCATGCGTTACAAAAGGATCTTTTAGTTGCATTACAAAACAACAATATCATTAAGCTTGAACGGTTGCCACTCTTGCCCTGCCGAGTAACTTCCCTCGCATGCCATCCTCAGCAATGATTACCTGCCAACTGAAAATGTTGGTAGTTCTTTGGCTCTTGCTGACTGATGAAGAGAGCATAGAAGCAGAAATTGGACAATTGACTTCTATAAAAGTCAGCGTTGCTAAGTGAGTTCTAGTTTTTAAAAACGTTAAAATACCTTGTGTACTTTATATATGAAAATATCCTTTTGATGAAGATATCTTACTTCCGTACACGATCACACATCATACGTACATCTAGATAATATTAATTATTATCTTTCATCATCGTACGTATTCGTTCGTTTTGTACTTTTTCATTATCTTTCACTTTCATCCAGACCAATATGCAATACCCCAAACATTGTGCACGAAGCTGATACTGGGCCTAGGTCCATAAATAGACCCCTAACATTATGCACAAAGCATGACCCAGTACCTAGGGCATGGCATAAGGGTCCCGTCAATCTCAATGATTGACCCTATGTGCATCCTTCAGATTAGCTAAACCGCACACAGTTGAGCTAATGACAACATGGTCGTGCATCTCCATTCAATTTGCTTGCAAGCCATTCATTCGTTCATTACGCTCCACTTTTCATCTTTGTTATCTTTCATTTTATTACGTAATACTTTTACGTTCATTCATACATACATCATACCACGTAAAGTCATAACATAATACGTAACGTATAATATAACATAATATATACATTTTGAAAACTGTTTAATGAAGAAAGATAACACGCCATTCACACATACACATCATAACCCTCATCACATCATCATGCCTACATAAACCATCACATCATAACAGAGCCTATCTCACCCATCTACATCTTAAAACCCCTTAGCAAATCCTAAGTCCAATATGAGGCACATGGAACATTTCAGGCGCATGAGCATAAAATTTTCTAAGTAAAACAGTCTAGGCGTATTAGCACTATGCAGGCGCATGAGCCCTACTTAGGCGCATTTCCACTATGCAGGCGGATGAGTCATGCTTAGGGGATGTTTGATATGGGCTGACCCGGCTGACCCAACTGACCGGCTGACTCGGTCAGCGGGTCAGCCCGTTTGATTTCGGGAAATTGCTTGGCTGACCGGGTCTCATTGCTGACCCGGACCTTAAAAATATATATGCTGACCAGGTTGTGAAGGCTGACCAGCCTTCCCTTCACCTCCATAACCCCCCTCCCCTGCGCGACCCTCGGCCACCATCCGACCGTCGACCCTCGGCCACCCTCGGCCGACCCTCGGCCGACCCTCGGCGACCCTCGGCCGACCCTCGGAGACCCTTAGTCAGACGCATCTTCTTCAATCTTCACACACTTGTTCAATGCAGTACACA
>BJCO01368456.1:0-12295 GCA_018326465.1 Flaveria floridana | reverse complement strand
AAGTGAAAGATAATGATGTATAATGAATGAACGAATGAATGAAAGAGATAATAAATATATTATCTACATGCATGTATGATGTGTGATCACGTATGAAGAAAAGTATGGTTTTAATGAAAGCGAAGTATGTTTATTATAAAACTAGAACTCATTCAGTAACGCTGACTTTTTATGTGTTTCCAGTTGGCAGGTAGTGTTGCTGGGGATGGCACGAGGCGGCTACTCAGCTCTTTTGGGATGGCATTCTCCTTTTGATAATGCTGCAACGCACTGGAGTGCGGGTGCATAATACATGTAACAACTTATGTTGTATGCAAGTGTCAAGTGTTACTTGAGGTTTCCGATGTACGGAATTACTTAAGGAATATTCTTTATGATAAAAATTTTAATATTTCTATATTAGAGGTCACTGTTTATGACCCTTTTTGTAATAATGCTTTGGTGATTTAATGCAACACTAGACATTTTGTAATCGACGTACGTTGTATTAAATGGCAAAAGTATTTATATTAAAATGAAAAAGTTTTTTACTAATTCCGCTGCGATGATTTAAATAAGAGTATGATTTATGTGCGATGATAGACCAACCGTAAGGTGCCCGGGAACGGGGCCTTACATCATCATATTGTTCATTTGAGTCAACTTTGACTAGTTTGATTTGATTTTTCTCATGAATATCTCTAATAAAATGATACCTTACATCAATGTGCTTTGTCTTTGAGTGCTTGACTGGATTTTCTGTAATGGAAATGGCACTCTAGTTGTCAATATGAATAGGAGTCTCCATGAAATTGAAGCCATAGTCCAAAATCTGATTTTGAATCACAACAGCTGAGCACAGCAACTAGCAGCAACAATGTATTCGGCTTCAACAGTTGATATTGAAACACAAGATTGCTTTTTGCTTTGCCAGGAGATTATCCTTCCACCATGTAATTGAATCCTCCGGACGTTGATTTCTTGTTGATGTTGCAGCTACCATAGTCACTATCAGTGTAGGGATAGAGATTAAAATCTTGATTCCTGGGACACCAGAGACCTAGCTTGGGAGCTCCTTTGAAGTATCAAAGGATTCTCTTGGCAGTAACTAGGTGAGACACCTTTAATACAGCCTAATATCTTGCACAAATGCAGGTTGCAAACATAATATTAGGTCTATTTGCTGTGAGATACATCAGTGACCCAATAATAACCCTATACTGATGTTGATCAGCATCCTCACCCTTGATGTCTGGACAAAGATAGTGATTTCTGGGTATAGGTGTCTTTGTTGGTGTGCAGTCCTTCATTTCAAATCTTTCTAAAATGTCATTAACATATTTTGATTGATTGATGAAGAAACCATCTCTCATATGCTTCACCTGAATTCCAAGGAAAAAGTCAATTTTTCCCATGGAACTCATCTCAAACTTCTTCTTCATAATGTTTTCAAAGTCTTTACACATTTGGTCGGTTGGAGAACCAAAAATGATATCATCAACATAGACTTGTACTAGTAAATGTCTTTTCCAGTCTTCTTTATGAATAATGTCTTATCAATGGTACCTTTGGTGTAACAATTTTTTAGGAGAAACTAAGACGGGGTCTTATTTCACAACCTAGGTGCTTGGTGTAAACTATAAAGATCTATATCAAACTTGCACACATAGTTGGGATGCTATGGTTCTTTAAATCCTAGAGGTTGGCACATATAGACTTCTCTATCTATATCCCCATATAGAAAAACACTTGACATCAAGCTGGTAAACTGTGAAGTTTTTGGATGTAGCATAAGCAAGAAAGATCCTCACTGCCTCAAATCTTGCAACAGGTGCAAAGACATCACTGTAATCAATTCCTTCTTCCTGAGTATATCTTTGAACTACTAGTCTTGCCTTGTTCTTGATAATCAAGCTTCTTTCATCCTTTTTGTTTCTGAATACCCACTTTGTGCCAATGGGTACTTGATCGGATGGTAGTGGAAATAGGTTTCAAACCTTTTGTTTTTTGAATTGAAGCTATTCCTCTTGCATTGATTCAACCTAACTACTATCCTTCAAAGTTTCTTCTACATTCTTGGGTTCCATCTGGGACAGAAGGCATGAGTACAAATAAACATTCCTATTATGAGTTTATCTTCTAGTTCTCACACCTTCTGAGACATCCCTAATGATGTTTTCAGCTGGATGAGTGTTGTGAATCCTGAGTCATGAAATCACAACTAAGTGCATAGATAGATCCAAGTTTGAAAAATTCTGCTCAGGATTGTGAACATTAACTCCAGCTGATGTCTCATACTCATTTAACAAGGAATGATTGAATGAATAAGTGACATCATAAATGTTGTTTTGCTGTGAATCAGTATTAATAGTTATTGGTTCCTCCATAATACTATCTTCATCAACTTAGTGTTGAAAGTTTAAGTTGTAACTTGATGAGTTTTGAGGCACACTTTGTTGACAACTGGTTGAAGCTCCACTCATCCCTGAGATAGTCATGCTTTCAGATCTACTATTGATGGTAGCCTGATTTTCAGCAATTCTTGGAGAACTTGGAGGAGGTCTGGGTAACTCAAATAGTTGATCATCATCTGAGTCATATTGAGTTCTTGTTCCAGCTAAAACATTCTCATAAGGTGGTTTAGAATAGTTGGAACACAAATCTAAGTTAAAGATATGGTCAGGGCCATTTCCCTTAACATAAGGAGTGTGCTAATTTACAACAATATTGGATGATTCCTCAAATTGTTGATTCTTAATATTGTATACTCTATAAGCTTAATAGCTTGATGAGTATCCAATAAAGATAACATCATCCGACTTTTCAGGAAATTTTGCCAAATTGTCTTTTGTGTTAAGTATGGTACACCTACTACCAAAGGACCATAGAAAGCCAATGAACAATGGCCTCTTGTTCCACAGCTCATAAGGGGTTTTTCCATGGGGCTTAACAACAAGAACTCTGTTTGAACATAGCATGCAGTGTTGACTGCCTCTACCCAGAAAGTTAGAGGCAATTTAGAATCAGCTAACATAGTTCTTGCAGCCTTAATAAGTGTCATGTTCCTCCTCTCAGTACACCATTCTGTTGAGGAGTTCTAGGGGCACTATATCCTCTCGGTACACCATTCATAAACTCGGTCCCTTGATCACTTCTGATTGTCTTTACCTTGTGATCAAATTGATTTTCTATTTCAAGAATAAAAGATTTTAACATTTCAGTAGTTTCATCTTTAGTTCTTAAAAAGAATACCCATGTGAATCTTGTAAAATCATCAACTATCACAAGGCAATATGATTTCCTTCTAATGCTTATTATACTTGTTGGACCGAAAAGAGCCATTTGTAATAAGTGTAATGGAGTGGTGATGGAATTAACTTCTTTGGATTTGTGAGTTTCCTTATGTTGGTTTCCTTTAAGACAAGCAATACAGTTATCTTTACAGAAAAACTCCTTAGGCACTCCATATACCAAGTTATTTTTCACCAGTTTATTCATGGTTTTAAAATTAACATGACATGTTCTTTTATACTAAAGGGTAGATTCAACACCATTTACTTTGGAAAGAAAGCATGAAACTTCACCCAATGGGGAAGCATTGTTCATATCCAGCTTGTACATATCCCCTTTCATGAGAGATCTAAGAAGCACCAATTCCTGAGAAATTGTTATCCCAGGTTTAAGGATAATGCACTCATGTTCAGTGAAAAGCATTTGGTGCTTTTAATCAAAGAATTCAGAAACACTTAAAAGATTATGTTTAAGCTGTTTGACAAAGTTTACTTTGTCTACTTTTAATTCAACATTGGATACACTACCTCTGCAAGAAATGTATCCTCTGGTTTCACCTCTAAACTAAATAGGTCCTCCATTAAAATATTGAAATTATTGAAAAAGAGATCTATTCCCTGTCATGTGCCTGGAGCATCCACTATCCACAAACCATACATTTCCATTTTTGTCATGTGGATGTCCCTGCACATAAGGTGAAAAAGTTTGTTATTATTGAAAACCCAAGCCTTGTTGGTCTTGGGCTCTTCCAATGTGGATAACATAATTGAACCAAAAGGTATGCATGGGGATTCAATTTTGATTTGGGAAAAAGAGGTTTGGGCTGCAGCATCATCTCTGATCTTTCATTCCATCCTTTGGTTGACCAGTGTAGATGAGCTTGATGAAGCTTGAACAGCGTGGTTTTCTTCTGAGGCTTCTTTCTTCTCGGAATAGACTTTCATCACCTTTTCTTCCGAAGAAGTCTTCTTTTCATAAGATTTCAAAGGAATTCTTTTGTTCTTTGGAATTTTCTTTGACTTGTCTTCTGAAGCTATTTTCCTTTTGGAATAATGAGTTTCTTCAGAAAGCAATTTGGGTTCGGAAACAAGTTTTCCTTTTCTTAACACTTGAAGCACATGATAAGGTTTAAAAGTGAGACCCTTCTTGACTTCTACTTTCTTAACATTATTTGCATAATGTGTGCTTGCAGGATTGTAGTAACAATCTTTAGCCATGTGGTTGTGCAGACCACACATTATGCATTCAGTGTTACTCTTCATGGGGTGTGATGACTGCTATTTCTTGTACTTCTTTTCATTATCAACAGTCTTCCCCTTTAGTTTCTGATCCTTCAGCTAGATAGGAGTACTGGTACTACACTTCTTTCTTAGATCAGAACTTCAGACCACTTGGAATCCAACTGAGATAAACACACCCTTTTTCTTTAGGTCTATCTTCAGCTTAGACTTAGTTACTTTCTTAGCAGTTTTCCTGGCTGCCTTAGCTTTGTTTCTTCTGGATTTGGTGGGCAGAGGTTGTTCATCACTAGTGAGGATGGGTTTTCCTACCTGATCCTTCCCTATAATGGTCTCCATAATTGCATCATTCTTCTTTTCATAAGATAGGAGGTCAGCAGATGGAACCTCTTGCTCTTTAGTACCACATATGGTTGTCTTATAGACTCATAAGAATATGGTGGAGTAATTTCATTGGTTCCTAACCCACCTTGTTTTGATAACATATCTTTGAGTGGGAGGATAATGAAAGAATGGTTTTCAAGTTATGCTCTTCAATAGCATACTTCTTTCCTTTAGCCTCAGCTATAACTGGCTGGGCTTGAGCCTCAGTTAACTTGGAAATTAAATCTTTGATTTGAGCCTTGTAATTGGAGTGTTCATGTTTTAAAGAGGATACATTCTTCTTTAACTCTTTGATTTTCATTTTATAGTCAAATTTTACCATTTTAGAATCAGATTTTAAGATGTTTAAGGACTCAATATCAGATTTAATTTCCATATTATAGTCTTGATAGAGTTTGAGTTTAGCAATACAAGTTGGAGTACAAAGGTGTTTATATACCTTGCTGTCATCAGTTCTAGCCATGAGTGCTTGAGCAAGGGTCACATCTTGCACCATGAAGCTCCAGTCAACTTCTTGAGCAACTACAGCAGTTTGTTGTTCAGTTGACTTTGCAGTAGGTTTAGGTATGGTAGGATGTGAGGAGGCTTGAGTGGCTCCTAGATTGGATTTAGGAGATTTGCATTCCCTAGCAAAGTGACCAAGTTGATTTCAGTTGTACACTTGGCCTTGGTTTTGTCAAACCCAAATTTGTTGTTAATTGTGTTTTAAGGGAACTGCCTTCTAGTTCTTTTAAAGGACTTCTTTTCTCTATAAGTCAATAGAGCCATTTGTTGGATGATGTCCAATTATTCAACATGATCTGGGTTGAAATATTCTAGATCATCAAAGCAAAAATTAAAATCACTAGAATGCCTTTTTCCTGAAACAAAGGCACAATTATCGTGGAAGGGACCTGATTGAGCTTGTTGAGACCTTGGTGTCTCAGGAAAGGAGATTTCTGGCCCAAAGGAACATGACGGCTAATGAGAGTAAGTTAGGAACTGCTGAGACTATGGGGTCCTTGAACCTTCAGGAACAACTAAAGCATTGCTAGTAGGAAGGCTAGAGGTTCGGCTCATCTGGTGACCTCTCAAAGTCTCCATCTCTACACAGTATCGATCAAGGATGCTATATAGTTCAGTCTTTATGTGAGTGTTCAGATTTTCTATCCTCTTGATAGAGACATAGTAAAAAGTCCACTCATGAGGAAGTCCACTCATGAATTTCCTTGATAGATCTCTCTTCTCAAGAGTTACTCCCAAAGACTGGAGTGATGAAATAAGGTCCATATGCCTGAAGTATTGCTGGCTCAGAGTCTCTCTACCAATATATGTTAAGTTTTCAAACTGTTGCTTCAGGGAATCTTTCTTGGACTCATTAGAACCAGAATACATCAATGTCAAAGCATCAAAGATTTCTTTGGCTGATTGATAGTGCTCAAAGCCTACCATTATGGAGTTTGGTATAGTTGTGAGCAGTATAGTCATTGCTTTGCTATCAATGTCCATTTTCTTGAAGTCTTTATCTGAGTTGTCTTCAACGGCCTTTTCTATCATAGCACCATTTTCCAGCCGGTGCTGCCACCTTTGTCTTGTAAGGGCCATGGGTGATAGATCTCCATATTTTACTATCTTGATACCTAATGAATCCTTTAATACACTTGCACCAAGATCTGAAATTATCAGGAGTGATGATAGGGCCTTTAGTCATCGTTCCCATTTCAGATTCAGATGATTTTTGGTTGAGGTCCATTTTGAGTGAACTGAGTGTATGAGTGATACAAAAGGTTGACTTTGGATTGTAAGATCTCACAATCAAGAGCCTAAGAAGCTCTGATACCAATTGTAGGATCGATATTGGTCACTCAATACAAGTATTCTCTCTTGAACTCACTGATTTATACTCAAATAATGATGATGGAGAATCCTTAGAGAGTTGATAATGATATACTAAGTAAAACAACACACAAGAATTGGTTTTCAAGATACTTGTATATATTACTTCTCAACTCAAAGTGTACAAGAGTTTTACAAGCATACTAGCTGAGTTTACAATGAGAACTATATATAATACTATCTATAGCCAGTTATACAAAAGATTACTAGCTGGAAACTTCCTACTAAACAAATACTACATCGTTTGAAGTAAGGTATCTAGATTAAAATACTATCCTAGATTAGGTAGTCATGACATGTCCATGACTTACCTTTTTGCTACCAACTAAACATGGTAACTATACTAACTGATAAAGAATGAGAAGTGGAATAAAGTATGGTGAACTACATGGGTGTGGGAAAGCACCATGCAGTATATCAGGGATTGTAGCGGCTTTTTAGAAGGGCCATACTTATATCCAGTGGTTCATAGTAGGTTCTTTCGAAGGTATATGGCTTCGGAAGAACAAGTTCTTCGGAAGCCACTTATAATTCGGAAGAGTATACTTCTTCTAAGATTTGTGCTGATCTTCAAGCCTCTATGCTTTGGAAGTCATTGTCTTGAAATCTTCTAAGTGTTGATCTTTAGAAGAGAGATGACTATGTCTTTAGAATACATGATTCCTCTTCAGAAGTTCTTTTAACTTTAATCTTTGGAAGTGCATCTTTTCCCTTCGGAAGTCTTTCACAGTTGCACCAAAAATGTTCTAAGTGTTGTTTTGGTTACACCAGACTTACTTGACCCAACAAAATGTTTTGCTGAAAAAAAATCTGAAGAAACAAGCACATAGTGCTAATGTCGTGATCCCATAAGATTCCCACTGTTGAACACATCCAACCTAGATAAATAATAAAGAATACATTCCTTGTGAATGATAAAAAAGAATCCAAAGAGGATCAAAGTGAAAAAAGAATCTCATTATGGATTAGATATATATACGGATCAAAGTAAAAGAATCCTAATGAAGTCCCCTACCTTAAAAAAATAAGAGTTCATAATTTAAATGACTTGGTCATGTATGTTATGAAAAACTTCTACCATGTATTTCATGGCGGTAGTTCATCTTTCCATACTTTTAAGTGTGAGGTACACGTTGAATACTTAATCCACTCAAAACATGATAATGATCACAAGCATCATAATATTAACCAAGAATGAGTTTAACAGGATAAACATACCAAATTATTAGGTTCATGATTATGTCTATTTTGCTAACATTTTCTTGCATTTATGAAATGTAAGATTGATATGATCCCAAGTAAGGTATACTTACTCTTCATGTATAAATCAAAAATTACAAAAATATTTTCCTCTCAATATTCAAAAAATTTAAAATCTTTAAAGTTTCAATCCCATATGGATTTAAACTTTAGGGGGAGTAATTAAAATTTCAGGAAAACGTTCACAAAAACATAAAAAGTTTTGAAAAGTAACAAAAACATTTTAATTATTGTGTACAGTTGTTGCTTTTGTTGAAAATATAAAATCAGAAAAATGGATATGTTGGTGTGGAAGTTATACCATAGTATCTCAGTGTATGCAGATATTTTAAAGCACAAAAGTCCAATATCAGTCAAATCTGGGAAATTTTTATAACACCGGGTGTACCATTCAATCCAAGCAAGAATTGACAATCCAAACAACAGTCAAAACATCATAAAAGTCAAAGCAACAAGCACATCTTCATAAAACTCAAAACATTAGTGCAAAAAGAGTCAAAACTATATGCAACAAAAATATTAATTTTTGACAAGTTCATATTTTAATGCGGGTATAGAGTATTGGTTAATGCGGGTGAAGGTAACCCAGGCATATAACCAATGAGGGTAATAGTTTTGTGCAAGAAAAACCAAAGTGAAACTAATATGGATACAGTAAGTTATCTGCATTTGTTTCCAAAAAAATGTGTACAACAACGTCTGAAGTATCATGGATGAAAACTTATGCAGATAAAATTTTATTCCTCCGCATTTCCTAATGCGGGTAAGTTTTTGAAGGCAGAAAACTTATACGAATAAAATTTTGTTCTTCCGCATTTCTCAATGCGATTAAGTTTTGTTCATCCATATTTCCCCCGAATGCGATTGACTTACCAATGTAGATGACGATGTTGTGTATTTTTACTAAAACAAAAATGTGCTCACACTCTTCTATCATGTTAAGTGTTTGATCAGTTAATGCATATGGATAAAGCAAAGCACAGAAATACTAACATCCATCAGCATTACTAATGCGGACAGAAGTTCAAGAAATACGGTCAACGAAATTGTTTATCCACATTTGTTGCATAATAATTGCTTCTGATGTAAATACGGACAAGTCCAAATGTTCTTCCACATTTGTTACAGGGTCAAATGTTGGCAAGCTTTGTGCTTCGACATTTTTCACAGTACACAAATGCACACAAGTCAAAAACATCCGCATTTGCTACAATATAAAAATTAAAACCTCTGTATTTGTTCATACACTTGCAAAGTTTAAGAAAGTCATTAAATGGACTATTTAAGCACGTTAGTGAGAGTCATTTATTACTTTTCAAATTTGAGTGAACCTATAGTGCGACGAGTGTTTTTCTCACTGATCTTCATCTATCATCCATATCATCACAAACCTTGTGTGTCGATTGTACATCCAATTCCATTTCATCTATATTTTGATTCTTAGCCAAAGTTGTATCGAAACAAGGTGATTCTTGATGGATTTGCAAACTTTGATTAAAGAACTAGTGATGAACATAGAACTCTTGGGTTAAAAATTCAAAAGCTAATCATGAACAATGGATTTCAATGACATTGTCGAGTTCAATGAAACCGATTTTAATGTGTACAACAAGGAACAAACAATTTAGGAGCCCTACGTTAACCATGATGAACAGGGGAATCGAGACTTGAAAATGTTGAAATCAAATCCAATGTTTCAGTGTAAAAAGATGTTTAAAATAGTAAAAATGATTTAAAATAAGCATAAAATATAAGACAAATTGTTATTCATCACAAAATCAAAGATATGTCAAAATCCTATACAATAGTAACCTTTGAACTCTCAATTTTGACCTGAAAAAGTCAAACTTAGAGAAGTCAAAAATTGATCTTAGTTGTATAATATGATAATTTTTAGTACATTACTAACACATGTTTCTCTATTGCAGAAACTATGGCAAAATTACTTGAAGCAAGCTCCATAATGTCAGTGGATACCTTGATCCAGATGTGGCAGAATTTGTGGGTTTAAGTGATATGATCAAATTCATTTTTACAACTAGAGTAGCACATGCAATCACTATTAGACCCATCATCTATGAGAACTTCATCAGATCATTTTAGGGAGCATCTATGGAAATAAATCTATGATGATCACACTTTAGTTATCTCTGGACATACTGTGCGACAGTGTCTATGGTTTGGGGATGATGCCAACTCTCCCCAAGAACTATAAGAAGATGACATCTTGACCTTCTTTGCCAACATTGGTTATGAAGGGGGTTTTGAGGGAAAACAGACTGTAAGGGGGTTAGTTGACTTACAGTGGAGATTCCTGATTTATCTATTCCAACAATGCCTGTCAAAGAGGAAGACTGGTTAGAATGATATCCCCATCACTACATCATTAGCTATTTATGCCTTGTGCACTAATAGACAATTCAACATGTATGCTTATGTGTTCAATGGCCTGGTTTCTAACATTCAGGAAGGAAGAATACATATGTTCCTGATATATCCCCGATTCATCCAATGCTCCATCAATGAAACTATTCCTGATATCGTAGCAGAAGGCCCTATGATGGACATTCTTCACTACAATGTCAAATCCTACAAGTATATCAAGAAAAGAGATCCAAGGACCTTCTATATTGAAACTTTCTTTCCTCTACTTCCGTGGATGTTTCAGCAGGTCAATCCTAAAGAAGTTCAAGCTGAGGAAGTTGTTCCTGATGTTAAGGAATAACCTCATGATGATGTTCCCGCTGAGGTGCATAAGATTATAGAAGAACATCCAGCTGCTCATGATCAATAAACTGTTGAGGAGCATGCTGAAGCAGCTAAAGAAGGACTTAGGCAAGTGTCACCACAGGTTTAACTTTGAATCTACCGGTTCATTAGATAGTTTTGAATCATCTTCGGATGAGGAGGATCATCATCCATGCTTTCAAATGCCCGAGAGACAAGTATAATAAGAGGCTAGTGCTTTAGAAAGCTTTACAGAATCTGAAGTCAACCATCTTGATGCTAAGGATGAAATAATCTCTGAGCTATTACTAAAGTTAGCTAGAATGGAGAAACTATTGGATAAAAGATCTGGGATCATAAGAGATAGACCACTTGAACTGGATAAGAAGGAGAAAGAAGTAAAAGAACTGAAAGACAAATGTCAATCTGATAATGAAGAAAAGGAAAAAGATATTGATAAACTTAAAGCATCCCTAGAACAGGCCAAACAAGAAATCATTGTTGGGTTTGTTGGAACATAAAATCATAGTTTAACCGTTTAAACTTTCAGAAAACGCAGCGGAATTACAACC
The DNA here is from genome assembly GCA_018326465.1 of Flaveria floridana. Taxonomy (NCBI): domain Eukaryota; kingdom Viridiplantae; phylum Streptophyta; class Magnoliopsida; order Asterales; family Asteraceae; genus Flaveria; species Flaveria floridana. The sequence goes on along the minus strand of BJCO01368456.1, from coordinate 969 downwards.
TTATAAACCCTTTTATAAGCTGAAAAATATGTTCATTAGATGACCATATTAATGTATAAAACAAACCCAAAGAACAAAGGATCATTTATGTGAATTAGCAAGCTATAAACATAAGAAAAACCACATAAAATCACAGCTACATAGAGCTGTGATATAACTTACTGCAGCAGCATTTCGACAAAAGATGGGTGATTTTGGATGCTTGAAATTGGCCAAGAACTCAAGTGTAGAGGTCCTCAAGTGTCTATACCCCAAGCTACTTTGCAAACCACCTTCTTGTTAGGAAGAAGACACCAAAACAACACAAAACTCAGCTCCAAAAACCCTGAAAACTTGCTGCTTGAATCCATGAGCTAGAGAGAGAGATGAGAGCCTTTTGTGTTGTTAGTTGCATGTGTATGAATCACATTCATAGAGTGCATGATATTCACACCAAGAACAATATGAATTCAGCTCAAGAAAGCACAAGAAACCCTTTCTTATTGCTGCTTAAACCCGTAGGGTATATGAGAGACATTGAGCTGATTCATCCTTATTGTTTCAGCTGAAAAACCGTGAATATATGAGAGGATGAGAGAGTTTTGTCACTTTTCTTTTGTGTGTGTGTTAGAAAAATGGAGTCAAGTGTGTAAGGCCATGCATGAGATCTTAATGGTCTTGTATATATCAATGCAAGAGAGATTCCCATGCCTCCTTTAGTGGGCTGCTGAAAATTGAGTATAATAAGGGGATTCCCTTTTAATTTTTATAAAACCTAACTCTTTAGTTTTTATAAAACCTCACTCTTTAGTTTTATAAAATCTCACTCTTTAGATTTTATAAAATCTCACTCTTAGCAATCCATACTTTATAAAATTAAAACCAAGATTAATTCTATAACATCAACACACACACATATGTATTTTCTAGTATTTTAACTAGTTTATACAATTAACCAATTAATTGTATAAGTGGTATACTCTCATTATT
>BJCO01368450.1:0-10134 GCA_018326465.1 Flaveria floridana | reverse complement strand
CTCTATTAATTAATAGGATTCCTTAGGTGATCTCGTTTGTGTGAATTCCCTACAAACACCCGCGTTAGTATTTTATTCATAATTTGTTTAACGATGTCTGTGGCAGTGTTTGTATACGTTTCGAGTATTTGCGAGTGCGGGTATATATTAACGACAACAATTTTAAAAAACGTTAATCTGAAATTACGGGGTGTCACATGGTCGATGCTCGTCGGAGCTTTGGCCGGAGCCTGCCGAAGGCCTGGCCGGGAATACGGGGAAGGCAGCGGGGGTGGAGTTTGTTTTTTTTAAATGTTACAGTTTTGTCCCTGGTGTTTTAAAGTTTTATTATTTTATGCCCAAACGTTTAGTTACAAGTTTTTAAGATAATAAAACTTATATTATTTTTATTTATTTTAAGGATTAATACTTATTATGATTTTTGTTATTATTATTATTATTATTATTATTATTATTATTATTATTATTATTATTATTATTATAATTGTTATTATTATCATTGTTATTGTTATTATTATTATTATTATTATTATTATTATTATTAAAATTATTAACCACTTAATTATTTTGGAATTAAAGAGATCAAAGTATGATAAATTACCAACGAGTCCTCGTATTTGCATTATTGACAAAAACTATCCTTACAAGAGATAACGACATTAACAATTATTTAACATAAATTATGAAAGGTCACAAAAGTTGTTGAATAAAGTCACCTTTCGGTTTATCATATGCCAGTAAGAACGTATGGTATCCACAGATCTCATCACACTGCAACTTTTTTCAAAGTAAGCATGAACCGTCCACCAAAAGTCATTGTTCTTTTGGGAGTTCCCGACAATAGAGTCGGTTGAAATGTGTAGCCAACCCTTTCTGAGCGGTTCTTCACCCGCAAATGACCATGCTTGTCTTTTTTGTTTTACTTAGGACGCACTTGATTTGCTCTTTTTCTTTTTGGTGGTCTTGACTTGTGGGGATGGAGATTCATCCACACCAGCACAACATGGTGCCAATGTGGATGTTTGGGTGGTTGAAATCACCGGAGAAATCCTGTGATTTGGGAATTGAGAATACCCAGGATTTGGAAATTGAGAATAACTAAGGTTAGGGAACTGAGAAAACTCGGGATTTGGGAACAAAGAGAATCCATTTGAGATTTGAGACAACCCTGGATTTGGGAATTGAGACAACCCTGGATTTGGGAATTGAGAGTACCCTACATTTGGGAAATGGGAAAACCCTAAATTTGAGAATTGTTGGTTCGGGTATCCTTGGAATTTGGAATATCCATGATTTGGATACGGGTATTGGTTTAAGTTTGGATTTGGGTTAGGTTTTCATCCGAATTGGATTCATTTAGCAAATGTAGAAACGAATTCATGTTAGAATCCATGATTTATAATAAGAATATTAGGAGAAAGAAGTTTTGAGGGTGTGAAAACTATGAAGAAATAAAGTAATATTTATAGGACTTTGAAAGGCAGGATTTTAAAATTTGAAATAAATCACTGTTCATAACTGTTCGGGAGGAAATTTGATATTATTTAAATTTTGTTGTGGGGAAATTTAAATTTTAAAATTTAATATTTGAAATTCAAAATTTAAATTTTTGACAAATGTACGTTGGTTGATGGTTCTTTAAAGTAAAATAATAATAATAATAAAATATTAATAATAAAATATAGTAAGTATTGGAATTTAAAATTTAAAATTCATAATGATAAAATATAAAATCACACAACAATAATAAAAACATTGCAACAATACCAAATTACAATACCAACACAATATAACAATAACTAATCATTATCATACTTATTCTTTAAGAGACCAGATATGTTCCACCAAATCAGCTCGAAGTGCATGATGAGCCTCTTGATTACGTACACTTTTGAACCTTTGCAAATAACTTTGAAACCCTATAGGGGCTCCGTGTTCATAAGTTATTGGACCATCTTCATCATTATCACCCGACCAATCACATATGGCATAACCTTCATCCTCTACAATCATATTATGCATTATAATACATGCATGCATGATATCGCTTAGTTGTTGCAAGCTCTAAGTTCTTGCGGGACCACGTACGATTGCCCATCGAGCTTGGAGGACTCCAAATGATCTCTCGACATCCTTTCTTGCAGACTCGTGACGTTTTTTAAATTCTTTCATTTTATCGGTTTGTGGATATGTAAAACTTTTCACTATTGTAGCCCATTCAGGATATATACCATCTGCAAGATAGTATCTTATTGTGTATAGAGTTCCATTCATTGTAAAATTGCATGGTGGAGAATTACCTTACTTGGTTGAATACGGGAGATTGATTGAGTACATTAATGCCATTGTTAGAGCCCGTTACTCCAAAATATGCATGCCAAATCCAAAGGTCATATGATGCAACCGCCTCTAGTATAATGGTGGGATATCCATGGTCGCCTCGTGTGTGTTGACCTTTCCATGCAACTGGGCAATTTTTCCAAGCCCAATGCATACAATCAATGCTTCCTAGCATTCCGGGAAACCCGTGTTTTGATGCATGTGCTTCTAGTAAATGTTGTATATCGGAAGCATTTGGTCTTCTTAGATACTCATCTGAGAAAACTTCAACAACACATCCACAAAAATTTTGTAGACATTCAGCAGCAGTAGTTTCACCAATTTGTATGTATTCATCACATAGATCTACTACTGTGCCATTTGCCAACTGACGTATGGCAGCTGTGCATTTTTGTATAGGCGAAAGACCTTTTCTACCTGTACAATCATATCTTTGTTGAAAATAAGGAGAATGATTGGACACACCATCAACAATTTGAATGAAAAGTTGTTTGCTCATCCGAAACCTTCGTCTAAAATAACTTTTAGGGCACACCGATCGAGAAAAGTAGTCTTTCCAAAGACATTTATCCCCATCTTCACGATCCCTTTGTATAGTTCTACGTTTTCTTGTTGTGTTTTGAGAACTTTAGGCAGCGTGAGCCTCCATTATATGCTTTGTCGACATCATCATCCATCAACTCTTTTAACGCCATATTCACTAAATCTATAAATGGCGAACCGGGTGGGGAAATGGGCGGGCTTTTGTTACCCTCCGAACTCATTTTTGTGTAAAAATTAGAAATATTAAAAAAAAACTAAAGAATGAAAGTTGGAGATATGAAGATATTGAAATAATGAAAGATATATGGCTGTATTTATAGTGAAAATATTGCCGTTTGGGGGAGTTTGAAAAGTTTGAATTAAAAAATATAGCCGTTTGAGGAGAATTTAATTTAATAATTTTAAATATAAATAAAATTGATAAATTATAATTAGGAGTAGAGTAGGTCGCGAGTAGAAAATGTGAGTTCGTATATAAAAAATTAATAAATTATAATTAACATAATAAACAGTTTAATTCTAATTTTAATTTAATTCATTATTTTAGTTAATTTTGTAACGATTGTAATTTTTAGAATAATAAAATTAATAAATAGTTGTAGTTTTCATATATGTAGATAATATTTTGAAATAATATATATGTATTTTTTTTGAATGGAAATAGTATATATGTATTAATATGTTTTTTCCCAAACCTTGGCCCCACTCACATGTGAAATCTGATATTTTGTTCATTCTTTGGTTTTCATCCACAAGAATGCTTTTCTTATAAATGGTGCCACATAATAGAGAGATAGATGAAGAATGGCCACGTGGACTCCAAAAAGCCCAAGAATGTCCCATTGTGGATGCTCTAAGCATTTTCCTTATAAGAGAGTTCGGGTTGCGGATGGGGTTGATTAAGATATCTCATATCCTTCAAATCATATTTATACATTTTTTGTTAAAGAAAACAGAAAAACAAAATATATGTACGTTTTATTTACTTTTATTATCTACTAGTGGAAATGTCTGCACGTTGCGGCAATACGGCTGTTATGCGATTTTTTGTGAATTCGATTTTAGTCAATATCGGCTTGGTGGGTTATGACGTATATTAAAAACTCAAAATATTATTATTGAAAAAGGTGAATGAAAGAAAACAATTACGTATATTACAAAAGTCTTTAATACAACTATATTATCCCAACAAGATTAGTGAAAACATGGTTGGTATTTGTAATCGGAAATCACTTATTATCTAGATTTATGGGGGTAGTTTCATTTTATGAATATAGGTTAGGGTTTTATGATCATCAGAGGCAGCTTTCGGTGGTGATTTGTCAAGACCGAAGAAAGTTAATGGAGAAATTAGCACCACAAATTACCATATTGATTGTTATTGAGCTGTTAACAATCAACAAGGGAAAGGGGAACATGGATTAATACTCAATCACAATAAATGAACGATAGTGAAAGTAAATTACGGTTTTGTTTGTCCACGTGTATATGTTTTAACATTTGTATTACAAGCATCATATGTTATACTTTATTGTAAGAGCATAAATGGAATAAAATGGTTAATGTTTGAAATTTAAGTATGACTTTTCATATGGGTGTATTAATCCATTTGTAAAATTATCATTCTATCCTCCTTTCACTTTTATTATAAAAGATATAAATAAATATTAAAATTATTAAATTCATAATATGCCCCTAGAAAAATATTAGTATTATAGTTATAAATATGAAGATACAAGTTATATACTTAAATATTTAAAGAAAAAAAATATTTAATTTAAATAGTATTTAGTTATAAAAATATAATTAGTTAATATAAATTTAAATGTTAATTTATATTATTATAATAAAATAAAATTTAATGAAGTTAATTAAATAATATTCCATTATTAAATAATGTATTAATAATGTGTATTAAATAATATAATAATTAGAAGAAGTTAATTAAATGGGGGAAAAAGTGGAACTATTACATAAAACACTTGTACTCTATGCTTAAAATTTTGTATAGATGCTTTACACTTTGAATGAAATTACCATCTTATCCTTTTAATATGTATTATATAGTAGCATAGATATAAAAGACACAAACTAATCGTTTTTTACCGGTTATGATTTTATATATGTAAACCTAAACAGAAACAAGATTTGAAATTTATAAAATATTGTTGGATCGGTATTATGGATTAACAAGACTTTTCTATTTGATCAGAATTTAAGGAATGTGAAATCTAAGTTAACAAGCTACTAACAATCACAAATACTTTGAGTAAAGATAAGTGAACAAGCAAGTCTTTCAAAATATTCATGTGATTTAATCAAAACTGAGTATAAAGAGTAAATCAGCAGATACACAAGTGGCTTAATAAAAGATTGCATCTACTATATAAGTGTGAGAATTTTATATTATAAAATCTAAACAAAACAAATAAACTATTCTATGTTTAGAATGCATAGCAAGACAGACAATTGGCATATCAGAGTTAGGCAGATTCAGTATTATGTTGTCTCCAAAAGGCAGATCACAACAGCCGTCGGTACAGATAGACTTGTCTTGTGTAACAGTTGATCAGCAACTTATGGAGTTCAGTGATGATCAGCCGCAGTCGATCAACAGTTCACCAGTTGAGTGCTGATTGGAAGTTATTCAACATATGCTAATCGGGAGTCATTCAACATATGTAATTTGGCAGTTGATTCAGCATTTGGCAGAAATCGGCAGTTGGTAGCGAGTGCTAAAATCTAGAGTTTTCGGTATTTTCATCCTTTTTGTGGATCAACAAATTCCCCCTAGAACGATGCTACCAAAACTTTATCTTCATTCCTCTAGCATCTTAATCAATAGTAGTTCATACATGTATCCTCTTCTATCTCTTGAGTGGTTTTCAAGAGATAGATTGACCAAGTTTTTCATGTTGTGTCGAGATAGTCTGAAGAGTTCATATTATTTGACTTTAACTTTGCCAACACCAGCATACGTTAGACAGACAATATTAGGTGAGGAATTTTAGCCTTAATGTGTAATTGGGTCATGAATGCTTAAAGGAGTCACATGTAGAACATTTTCTTCTTTGTCTTCTCCTTATTCAGCCTTGTTTTCAAACTTCATCCTTAGAATGTCAACCATAGATTTGTACTTGTCTGTCATGCCTTCGTAATCTAAGATTAAAGTAAACATCTTCTTTAAGTCTTCAAGGTTGAGATTCAGAACTTCCAGCTCGAACAGAAAGAAAGACTTCGACTTGTTCTTTCTTTCAATAAAAAACCTCTTAACTTTCAGGTTATACCACCATTTGATAATGGTAGTATCATTACCTTCTGAGTCTTCCACTTCCTCAAATTCTGAGAGTTCTTCTTCTTAATCTAGATGATCTAAGCATATCTTACTCTTTCAGCAGTAGTGGTGATGATCACTTCATCTGCTGAATCATCAGATCAGCTTTGGGAAGGAGATTCAGTTATTTCAGGAGCTTGTTGGACTGTTGGAGAATCATGCTCAATAATTTGAGAAGGTTGAGAAGTGGTACGAGGTAATTGTGGTTGAGTGCTGGGAGCAGGTTGAGTAGATGGGGTGGTCTCAGCAACTTCAGATTCTTGCTTTTTCTTTCTTTGTTCCAAAGCACGCCTTGATCTTTCTAGATAAGATTTTTAAATTCTCATTAGCACCTTCTCTACTTCCCTTGCTTTGGAATCATTGCTTGGATTCCTTAGCGTTAGTCTGGTTAAGTCAGCTATCTTAAATTGGTTGAAGCATAATAGTTGGTTTCTCGAGTAAGCTACTCTCCTGGCTGTTAATTTGGTATTTAAGTAGGTATTCTTCTTTTGATCATATTCCCACTCCACTATTGGAGCTTAAGCTGATAATGGAGTTTCTACGATCTCTTTACGAGCATCAGCTTTGACTAAGGATAGTACTTTTTGAAGCGGTACTTTAGACTTCTCATTCTTGCATCAAAAGATACTGAAGTACTCAGTAATTTTCTCTAGAATGTCAAGGGGCAGATCAAATACTTCATTTTCATGATCATAGTAAATGATCTCTCCATTTTCCCTCTTGACAACAAATTTTTTCATCTGAACAATGTACCCAGTAGCCACTTGTTCCTTTGATTATCTTTTCCTCCATTTTTAGGTCAACAATTGTTGCCTTGATAACTCTTTAGGTGATATCTTCTTTTTTTCAAGTATTGAGGAGATTGGCTGAATGTCATAATAGGTTCTTGATTTAGAATCAGGAGGTGTTGGAGGCTCAGTCGGTAGATACGAAGACCTTTAAGCAGTTTTCTTTGTCCTGACCTCCTGTCTTTCCTATTGCACCTTAGGTTCCTCAAACCTTAGGAGCTCTCCAACTGCAACCTTTTATTTGATTCCTCTGATATTCAGATCAAGAGTTGACATACTCATTGGTCCTACTTGTTTACCTAAGAAACCAGAGTTTTTGAGGAACATCTTTATTTGTTGTTATGCTCTGAACTCTTGTTGAACCTTTTCTACTTGCTTCCTCTCTAATTCAGCCCTTTTTCTTCTAGCCCACTCAGCTGATTTCTCCATATGAGCATGAGTTATAACTATCAGTTCAGATTTCATCTCAGCAATTCTCCACTCCATGACCTCATTGAAATTGAATCCTTTCAACTCAAGTTAAGCTAGGTGACATTTTTCTTGATCTTTCTTTTCTTTCTTCTAAGTAGAGGGCATGGGTTTGGATTTGGCAGTTGCAGATATTAGAGCTTGCTGAGTTGTTGTCATTTGGTGCTTTCGGCAGTTGGTCTTGATAACTTAGATGACACCATTTTGACAACTTTGGCCTTTAGTTTAGGTGGAGATTTTGGTGTTTTTCTACTAGGCTCACCACCAAGGTTGAACCCTCTCATTGAAGTTCTTGCAGCTCTCAATTCTTGTGCACTTGTGATCAAGGCAATGATGTCCTTCTTAATAGAAGATTCTTGAGCTCTTCCTACCTTCAATTCTACAATATCTTTTGCAACCTTGCGTGGGAACAACTCCACCTTCTTAGTCATCAGAGATCTAACCTTCTATTTTTATGATGCTATCTCAACTTGTTTTTCAGCAATCATAGGTTTCTTACCTTTGTAAGAGGTATAGATTGAAATAGGTCTAACTACCGAAGATCTAGTGGTTACACTTGACGCCTTATCAGCTGACTTAGGATTAGCGGCAGTTGTCTGAGCTCTCTCAGCATCCTTATTGACTTCTGGGCCTTTTATTTCCACATTCACCTTAGAGTTAACTTGGGTTTCAATTTTAACATCCGATTAACCAAATATCACCTTAGCTGATTTTCTGAGTTCAGACTCAAGTATGTGATTTTGCTGTTTATGAAGTTGAGTCGGTTTAGCTTCAAGAGTCACCCCATGCCTTTCCATATCATCTTCCATGGTCTGGGTGCCTCTTATGTAAACCATCATCTTGTGTGAGGATTTATCTGCTGAATAAGCCTATAGTCTGGAACTTTCGACAGTTGCATCAGTAGTTGATTTGTTCAGCACTTTAGCATCTTTCGGTATCACTCTTAGTAATGGTGCTTCTTCTTTAGAAGATGCCTTGGGAGAGGCTTCAAGTCCAAGCACGAGCTTTCTATTCGATGATTCTTCATCATATTTCTTTTTATTTAAGAGAGAGAGAGCAAGGAAGATGTGTTGGATCGCTTTATTTCTGTCATCCTTCTCTTCCCAAGTTAAACCTTTTGCTTCATCCTTCTCTTCCAAGAAAAATCTTAAACTGGATACGTATTTAAGAATAGAGGAATTGCAATTTCATGGTGCTCTCAAATTCAAACACTCATTGCAACATCCTCGGATCATGCTGAAGTCCTTGCACTATATGAAGCTCAAGAGAATGTGTATCGTTAAGATCTATGACACAACTTATATTAACTTCTTGTGGGTTGGAGAAAGATAGAAATGTAACACCAATATCTAAAGGTAATAGAGCTTATGTCTAGCAAAAGAAAGAAAGGTATATCAAAAGTGACAAAGCAAAACATATACCATCAAGATTCTTCTCATACACTCAAAACCTTATTAAAGATAAACAAGTTGAAATGAGATACATTCAATCTAGCAACAATTCAGCTGATCTTTCACAAAGGCACTTCGTAAAACAACTTCAGAAATTATGTTTATAATATTGGCATATGACACGTACATATAATGTGATGATCTACAAGAGACAATTTGAGTGGGAGTTATAAACTGTACTTTTTTTCCTTAGCTAAGGTTTTTTCCCATCGGGTTTTTTTAGCAAGGTTTTTTATGAGATGGTACTTAAACTCTTGAGGTTTGAAAATTGTCATCCAAGGGGAGTATTATGAATTATTATCATAGCAAAGTGATGAACTTTTTTGTCAAACTTGTAGATAAGCTTACTATAGTACTTATCTATCAAATAGTTTTACTTGTCTATCAAAATGATTGATCTTTATAGTATAAATATCACCTCAATGTAGATGAGAAAATGCACCGCTTGTATACACTTTCATAAGTTATATATTTCTCTTTTTCTTGTTCTTGAAATTCTTTCTAAAGTTATTAAGCTATAACACTAATCTTGTGTTAATTATTATGATATTATAACAGTTTGTTATTAATTATATTATACTATATATTAATTTAGGAAGACAATGAACAATGTTTTCTACCTGCCCACATTCACACTATTTCTTGGTTAAAGTTAAAGAGAGACATTTGGAGTTTACTATTCCATACTCCGACAGTTAGAGAGAGAAAGAGAGAGTTCGGTGTCCAAAATATCACCAAAAGTGAATCGACTTACCTAAAGTTGTCAACTCTCAAAATGCCATTTTCTTTAAGATTAACAATGCTAGCCTACAAATTACTGAAAAACCGATTATTACCACCGAAGAATTCAACCAAATTGTAAAGAAACCTAATCTCCTCCAGAAGCTCACCGGATAACATGTTGTTTGCTATATTCAACGTCAACAAATTCTCAACTCTGATGATAGATTTTACTATTACACCCGTGAACGAGTTATCAACAAGCTCAAGTAATGCAACCTATGGAAGACCCCAAAACCTCACTAGAACTTTGCTGGAAATCTATTGATAGTGTTGATGAATTCGATATTTCTCATTCCCTAATGCTCAATCTTCAGCATATGCATCTAAGATATAATTAATACTTTTTTAAAGGCTAGAGAGGTCTTTGTTTGTAGTTTCATTTATAAAGATTAGTCTTTCTTCTAGAAGAAAGGTTCTTTTGTGTTTA
>BJCO01368449.1:0-13667 GCA_018326465.1 Flaveria floridana | reverse complement strand
TACTATGACTCAACTTTCTACCTAACCTCCTTATCTAAAACAATTCAAAAAACAAGATAAGCAACAACGAGATAAGTCAAAACATGAAATAAAACCAAAGTGACACTTTTAACCCTTGGTCTTTAGATCTCCACCATAACCTCCCCTTGAGATCTCCCGAGCCTCCCTCTCGATGACTAATCAACCTACTTCAAAGTTGGCATTGCTCAAATCTTCACACTCCCTCTCAATGCCCACTTTACTTATGTTCAAACTCTGCTGGAAGATTTCTAGCTTCTTCTTTGGTAAACCTTTAGTTAACACATCCGCGACTTGTCGATTAGTATACACATGGATCAAATCAATCTCTCCATTCAACACCTTTTCTCTTATGAAGTGATAATGCACCTCAATATGCTTGGTACGTGCATGAAAAGTTGGATTTTCAGCTAGTTGAATAGCAGACTTGTTGTCACAGAATAACTTAACCTTGTAATCTATCTCCTGGTTAAGTTCTTTCATCAACCGGGTCAACCAGACCAGTTCTTGAGCTGCCACAGCCGAGGCCCTATATTCTGCCTCGGTGGTCGATAATGACACTGTAGGTTGACGTTTACTGCACCATGATACCGGGCTGCTACCGATGAAGAATACATACCCGGTTGTAGACCGACTCCGGTTAGGATCACCCGCATAGTCCGCATCACAGAAACCAGTTAATTCGATACTCGGCTCCCTCTTGAACTCGATACCGTAGTCAAACGTATTCTTAACGTACCTTAGCACCCGTTTCGCTGCTCCCAAGTGTATTTTCTTCGGTTTCTGCATGAACCGACTTAGCACCCCAACAGAGAATGCTATATCGGGTCGAGTGAGAGTTAGATAGATCAAACTACCTATTATTCTCCTATATTCTGTGACATCTTCAACATCAGTTCCTTCATCAGCATACATCTTAACATTGGCGTCCAAAGGCGTTGTTTCCGGTTTCGAACTATTCATATTAAATCGTTTTAATATGTCAACTGCATACTTCCTTTGATGGAGCAACAACCCACTGTTACGATACTCCAACTCTAGGCCTAGGAAGTGACTTAGATATCCTAAGTCCTTGATCTTAAATCGAACACTTAGATTCTCTTTTACCTGCTTGATTTCATCTATCCAATCCCCAGTTATGATTAAGTCATCAACGTAGACTAGTACCACCAAAACTTGTGTTCCTTGTTTCTTGATAAACAAGCTAGCATCGGCTAGTGTGCTCTTGTAGCCATTGTGTTCAAGAAACTCTCCTATCTTCCCATACCAGGCTCGTGGTGATTGTTTAAGGCCATATAAGGCCTTCTTAAGTTTGCACACGTATCCGAGACCCTCCTTTTCTTCAAATCCGACCGGCTGCTCCATATATATAATATGATCCAGATTCCCGTATAGGAACGCATTGTTCACGTCCATTTGACCCAAGTTCCAGCCTTTACTTGCTGCGATGGCTAGAATTACCCGAACCATTGTTAATTTGGCCACTGGACTAAACGTTTCATCATAGTCTAGTCCATATTCTTGTGAGAAGCCTCGAGCCACAAGCCGTGCTTTATACCGGTCTATGCTTCCATCCGCCTTTCTTTTAATTTTATAAACCCATTTGCATGAGACGGGTTTAACTCCTTCTGGTTTTGGAACTAGGTCCCATGTTTCGTTGTCCAGTAAGGCTTGTATCTCCTTCTTCATAGCTTCTCTCCATTCTACTTTGTTGCATGCTTCTGAGTATGACGATGGTTCTGTTTCATTATCTTCAATTGTTGCAACATTTGCATATCGTGGGTTTGGTCTCTTTTCTCGGGTTGATCTTCTTATTTGTTGTGTTTGTGATTCTGGTTCCGGTTCAGTTCCATGCCCCTGTAGTTCCTCAGTTTCTTCGCTTGATTGTGGTTCCTTTTGATCAGCTAGGTTTATTTGCATGGTTTCAAGCTTGGTCTTTAGTTCTTCGGTATCGGCCAGTGGCTCTTTATTAGTCGACCACCATGATGATTGTTCATCAAACACCACATTCCGTGATACATAACATCTTCCGGTGTTAGGATCGCAACACTTCCAACCCTTTCGCTGTTGATCGTAGCCCAAGAATATGCATCGTATAGCCTTCTTTTCCAGCTTTTGCCTCATGTGTCCTGGTATAAATACATAGCAGACACAACCAAAAACTTTGAGGTGACTTACGTTTGGCTTAACTTTATTTAATAGCTCGTACGGGGTTACATAGCCGAGCCCTTGTTGTGGTAGCCGGTTGATCACATACACTGCAGTTGCCATAGAGTCGCCCCAGAATCTGCCCGGTACGTTTTTGTCATGCGACATACTTCCACATACTTCTGCCAAATGTCGGTTCTTTCGTTCGGCTACGCCGTTCTGCTGCCGGGTGTTAGGACACGTTAATTGCCGCCCTATATTGCTTTCTTTAAGATATCGATCGAATTCGTGTGATGTGTATTCTCCACCGTTATCGGATCGTAGCGTCTTGATCTTTAATCCGGTACTCCGTTCGGCTTCCTGTTTGAAATTTTTAAATTTGTTTAATGCTTCTGACTTGTTCTTCATGAAATCTACCCAAACATAACGGGAATAATCATCTATGAAGGTGATCATATATTGCATGCCACCCATTGACTTTTGCTTTACCTGCCCAAAGACATCAGTATGGACTATCTCGAGTGGGTTCTTTGCTTTATACGTGGATCGTTCGAACGCTTGTTGGTGTGACTTGCCATATTGGCAACCTGCACAAACATAGTTATTAGTTTGATCAAAAGTAGGTAATCCACTCACCATTCCTCTCTTATTCATTAGTTCCAGCTTATCATAAGCAACATGGCCGAGCCTCAAGTGCCATAGGTCAACACTGTTCTGGTTTCGAGTTCTTTCAACATAAGCCGATTCAGCCGATAGCACATACACTGTATCTTTCTTACGCCCCTTTAGAATAGGTACTGATTTGGTTTCAAATTTATCAAATACTTGAACATCATTCGGGCCGAATACCACATATTTTCCTGTCTCGGTTATTTGGGGTACGGAGAACAGGTTCTTTTTAACACCAGGTACATGATATACATTATCTAGTGTTAAACCTGCAGCACCGGTTTGTTTTGAAAATTGCACTTCTCCAATGCTCGAGATCGAGTGCCTCGAGTTGTCGGCTATAACCACAACTCGGCTTCCTTCATACTTCTTTGGGCTTGTCAACTTAGACTTGTCTCCGGTTAGATGATTCGAGCACCCGGAGTCAACAATCCAATCATCGAGAGTATTTACTTTGTTTTCTAAGGTAGCCGTGAATGCGTTGACTTGGTCTTCAAAAGCAAGGTATGCCTCTGCATCCCATTCCTTCTCGGCTTCGACCTCGGCACTGTTTCCTTCATCTTGTTGCTTTGATCTGCAGTCTTTTGCCATGTGCCCTTTTCGACCGCAGTTGTAGCACTTGAACGGGAACCGTTTGTTATTGTGTTTCCACTTCTTTCCTTCACCTTTATCCTCCTTTTCATACTTCTTGTTTCTTCTTTCCCATCCTTGTTTTTTCATCTGGTCTTCTTCTCTATTAAAGGTTCTTACATGTCGAGGTTTGCCTTTTGACTTCTCGACATACATAGCTTCAACTTCGCCTTTAATCGACACACCGGCTAGTTGTTTTGCCAAGGCTTCTTGCCTGCCAGGAGGTTCTCGAACTCAGTTATACTGGGTTGAGTGGGCCAGCCTTGAATAGCTGCAACAAAGCTGCGATACTCGGGTTTTAATCCGTGGATTATCACTCGTTTTAGCCTGGCGTCTCCGACTTTTGATTGTTCATCAAGATTTCCTATCTCTCGACAGAGAGTTTTAATTTTCCGGAAGTATTGTGGTATAGTTAAATCACCTTGTGAGGCATTCATCAGTTCACTCTCTAACATTTGCAGCCGTGCATCATTCTTCTTAGTAAACAACTGGGCAAGTACATCCCATGCTTGTTTTGGATACTCAAGGTTTGAAAGATGATCTAGGACCTCTTCCTCTACCATCGTCTTGATAACAAACATCGCTTTTCCCGCCTTTGCTTGCCACTTTGCTACTGCTCCATTTATGTCGTTGTTTGGTTCCCGGGTCTCGGTTCCATTAACAACATTCCACAGCTCTTGGCCTTGGAGGTACGACTTGATGCAAGTCGCCCATGTGTTGTAGTTATTGCTTCCTAGCTTCTTGATACCACCAACAACTTGAAAGTCAGCCATCTCTGAATTTCCTTGAGTTTTGGATTCAAGGGGATACGACTTGGATCTATCAATCGGTTGCCTTCTTCTTCGATTGAGTTTCCTTCAACAGCCCTTGATCGCCGGCTCTGATACCAGTTGTTAACTTGGTATGAGCAATCAAACACGAGAACACTTGAACAACTCGTTCGACTCTTTATTGAAAGCAAGGAAAACTATGAATTACATGTACCAGACTCATGCTTATATAGTACTCCTACTTTGCAGAAACATAAGTCTACTATGACTCAACTTTCTACCTAACCTCCTTATCTAAAACAATTCAAAAAACAAGATAAGCAACAACGAGATAAGTCAAAACATGAAATAAAACCAAAGTGACACTTTTAACCCCTGGTCTTTAGATCTCCACCATAACCTCCCCTTGAGATCTCCCGAGCCTCCCTCTCGATGACTAATCAACCTACTTCAAAGTTGGCATTGCTCAAATCTTCACACATTGTACATGGCCCCGGAACTTATACTAGAGCAACCCTACAACCACACGGTTGACCTATGGTCCCTTGGGGTCATTTTGTAAGTTATTTCTTCTTGAAAAGCTAAAGCTTAGCCTCATGCTGTTTTTTAGCATTGGCTTACTTTACGTTCAGCGTATGTGGGGGTATACGCATCAAAACTTTAACTTGTACTAATAAGAAAATTTCACTTTTGTTTTTTCTTGGATGACGCTTATATGTGTGGTAACTAGACTAAATATTATGATTTTTGGTGTGTATGTTTTATTTTACTGTAAGTTAGCCATGAAATATGACTCTGAACTGGATTTAAATTCTTCAATCTGAATTCGTTTGTTATATTTCTAGGTACAAATTATTTGTTGGCCAACCTCCTTTTTACACTAATTCAGTGTATGCACTTAGCCGACTTATCATCAATGTATGGGCCTCTAAACTAAATCAGTTGTAAAGCATAATTCTTTGATATACAATGTCCATTTTATGCTACTTCCAGGGTCCGGTGAAGTACCCAGAAACCATGAGTGCAAACTTCAGAAGCTTCCTTAGAGGGCTACTTAATAAGGTATAATTATAAATCACTGAAATAGTTTTAATTATGTAATATGTATGCATTTTTGTTTAATTATGATCAAGCTGCAACGTTTATCGAAATCGTGAGAGCAGGATCCTCAAAGCAGGTTGACTTGGCCCAAGCTTCTTGATCATCCATTTGTTGCAGAAACTCTTGAAGATGTTGAGGCTAGGGTACTTATCTTTTCTTAATTATTTCTAAGTCGCGTTCTTAAGCCTAATCACAAAAAATGACATCCTAAGTATGTTAATTGATTACAAGGAGCCTCGTGCCGATACTGCTGCATCTAGAGGAAGTGTTGCTGCTTGGAAAGTGGAACAATTTGTACAAACAATTGGTCTGATTTCTACAAGTCCTGAAGGTAGGGCTATAATGAAAAAAGTACTAAATCACCTGAGTAAGTGGCATTGAATAAGCATTAGTAAACTAAAAGAACTGTAGGTAAAAGACAGCCTCTCACAACTATGGATGAAAATACTATAGATCTGAGTCAACACTCAACTATTGACCCGCCATCACCACAACCAGAGTCTGAAAGGGTTACAGAATGTGAAAATATACCATCTGGTAGACTACAAATCAAGTCTAGATTGTTTTTATGAACTATGAGCTCATAACATAACTTCACTTTCTTTTCATGCTAATCTTATTTATATATCTTCTTATTCAGGTTTAACATAATGTTGTTCAAAAACTAGGTGAAGTCTGTGCTCCAGAATTGCCAAATTTTTAAACAGGTCGATCTTTTGGATTATAGGGCAGCTGTAATTTTGGAGAGTTTTTTTGGAGGTTTTTTTAGTAAGTTTGGGAGTCTTAGTTTTTTGATTGGTTATCATCTTTGATTTCCAACACTTTGTGAACACACTTTAATTGTACTGTTTAGTAACTAAATAGAAATAATATGATAATGCAACTAAAAAGTGTAATCTTGAAAGTCTAAGGAGGATGATGAAATAGAGTTAAGAGGTGGGAGATAATGAATATATGAGAAGGAAGCCATAGAAGGGACATGACACAGGCTTGGTTTTAAAATGCTCGCATCAGAAGCACATAACGCGATGATGTAATCACATCATTGCAGTTAATTCATTGTGATTCCATGATTCGCCTGATGTACTTTGATGCGTGATGCGGTCTGATGCGACGCATCATGTAGTTTACCGCTACTTGAACAAATCAAACCATCGATTGCAGTGGAATTTTATTGAACAAATTTGACCATTATTTGAAAAAGCTAACCATAGATTGAGCAATGGGTAGTTTGAACAAATTAGACCACTGATTGAATAAATCAAACAAGAGATGATGAAGATGTATTATTTTTAGTGTCTAAAAGCTAACAACTAAAAATATTATCTATGAATAGTTATGAAGTACTATTTTATATAGTTCAAAACAGTTACTTCAATTTGATCTTTCATTTTATCAGGTTGCCAACGACTGAACAAATTGGAAGATAACTCTCACACTGTTAAGGGTGCCAAGTTAATCGGCCAAGATAATGAAGCACTATCAGTTATCTTGCTGCCTCTTAAAAATCAACAGTGCAGGTAAGACAGTGTTTTAGAATTCCTAAATATTTTCTGTAGTGAAGTGTTAACACACTGTTACTCTTTGGTTTTTGAATTTGTACTCTTATTTATCTACTTGTTATCTCTTCACCACAAAAATGTTCAGGAAGATGTTCTCTCTGCAAACAAGTCTTTGAAAATTCTTTCAAACTTAGTGGCTGCTGGTGCCATTAATTCTACTGGGGTTCTTGATGAGATTTTGTGGGAACTTCTCTTTGGAAGCTGTCTCTCTACCTATCTGGATAGAGGAAAGACTTGCCACCATCTACCCTCCCCAGACCCTACTCTTGAGTGGGATATACTGGGTTTGTTTGTTTGTTTATTTGTTTATAGGCTTTACTGCTAATATTCTTCACCTAAAAAGGGCGGAGTATGATACTTGCTGATCAAGGTATGTTGCAATTTGTTAAGAGTTGCACAGCTACCAACTTAGTTATGTTAAACAAGTATCTTCTAAGAAAAGATGGGCTTTCTCCATATTTCATGTCTTCATATGTTTAATTTTCAAAATTTATCCAATTTATTATTAACATCTTTCTCATTTACATCTTGTGTGCAGTGTTTCTCAGTTATTAAAAAGTTATTGGATAACTGTGGAGGTGGGTTTGGATATCCATACATCAGGCACTGGGTTGCTATGGTGGAGCTGTATAAAGAGGTTATAAACTCAACGATGACCGGGGATATATAACCTCTGCAAAGCTTCTTAGATTTATTCTAATTTCTCAAACTTTTGTATTTGTAGGTTTCCAGTTCTACAGAAGATGCATCCGGAAGACTTCTATATCAATCAATTGCATGGATTAATGTTATAGTATCTCGAGCAGCACAAGGTCTGAAAGGAGCTTTGGTCACCAATCGTGCTGATATGGCAATCAATGGTGATCTTAAAGAGATATTAGACCATGCTAAATCATCAGGATTAGCAGATACATTGCTTTCACATATAGAGATTTGTGGTACAAGTCTAATTTTTGACTCGTCAAATTTGTTGTGTGCTGCTTGTGAAGCATGTAGGGCTATTTGGTCACTGATAGTGTTGGATTAATCGGGTTCGTTCACGGGTCACGGTTTAGCGGGTCAACGGTTCAAACTGTTCACGGGTCGAAGTTGCGGATCATTTCATGAATTTAGCATATTTTAGGTCTTTTCTATTTGCTTTATTATCACATGTTTAATTGATGTTTAATTGGTCAAAGTGGTGAACTTGTTTTCCGACTTTGATGCATTTCACGTGGTAGTAGTGGGTTAGGTATTTTCTTTGGAATCATGTTTCTTTATTTCCTATTTAATGTAAAGTTTGCTATCAATGAAGGATGCTTTTCTCTTCTGCAAATTCACTTTTATATACATACGTGAGTAAGTGTGTGGAGAGGGGCCTGAACCAACAGATAGAAGCATTTGAGATTCAATCTACAAATGAAAATGCACATGTGTTTCCCTTGAGCTCAATGTATTCCCACTAGTTAGATTGGCTTAACATTAATGGAGATCAAATTGAAACATTGATCGGTAGAGATCCTGAAAAAATAGTTGATGGGCTCACACGAGCGTTCCTTAGATCCAAAGCTGTACAAGTTGCGTTTTCCTACTGTCTTCGCCAACGCCTAGAGGCTGCATGGTCTTCTGCTATTCAGGTGATTATTTTTCTATGTTTAATGTTAACTCCTAGAGGAGGCATAATGGGTTGGTCATGTTGGTTGGGTAACATGTCAAAATGTTTAATCCTTTGGTTGAGGTTGAAATAGGCTGGGCTGGGCTGACCTGAAATGCTTCTTGTTAACTTTCAGTTTGTTTTTATAAATTTTTAGTGTCAGCTATGATTTCAAAAATTATTCTTTTTATTAATAATTTCATTTTTTTGAATGAAACGAGTTAGGATTAGAAATACACTTGGGGCTATGTTGGCACATATTTTGACCCGTTTCTCTTTTTAGCTGTATACACACACACTTGACCAATTAGAGGCAAAACTTAACTCAGTTTACCATTACTTGAAAGAATGAACTACTTTTTTTTATTGTTTCAGATCATCTTAAGGTGTTGCCTGCATAATGGCTCAGTCAGTGGTTTCTTATGTGGTCTCCCTAGTTCTTTACCTGTTACCACAGTCGTTAGTGGTGGCGACGATGACACAATCATTTCAGAGATATTTTCAATAATATCTCTTTGTGCTTCCATGGACAGACCTCCACAAATAGAGGGAACAAACAATCTGAAAAGTAAAATATCCAATCCACGTGCCTTAATTTGCCATTCATGCCTTGTACTTATTGCAGTTGCACAATCCCTAAAGTCAACCGGAAGAAATTCTGCACTTTTCATGCTTACATCATCACCAAAAAAGCAACACTTTCGCCTCTGTGACCTTGCCCACCATTTTTCTTTATGTGATAGAATACAAAATTCCCTTCAATCTCATTCGATGTCCGCCATGTTGGCTTTTGCTTCCGTTTTGTCCCTTGAAAGTAACTCTGTTGAAACATCAATACCAGAAATAGCCATGCCTTTAATTCCCCAAAGTGCCACACTTTGCGGTTATTTAAGGATTTTAACAGATAATAACAAACTCTCGTATTGGCACGGGCTTAGGGATGGCTGTGTAGGTTTGTTAGATTCTAGATTAACATGGGGTGGGCCTTTAGCAATCCAACAGTTATGCGCCAGTGGTACTCCTCAAACTCTTATCGATTTGTTGGGAAACAAGACAAACAACCATTCAGATCAAAATCAAATTGGAGTATCACCTCTTGGAGTTGTTTGGACTGTTTCTTTATTGTGCCAGTGTCTGTCAGATGCCGGTTAAACTTTTCGTCGGGTGTTGCTGAGCAGGAAGCATGTGAAACTTGTGTCTGATTTGATATCAGATGTGCATCTTAAGCTTATTGGATGTTGGTGCGGGCCTGGTGGAGGAAAAAATAGGATCAGAGATACAGTTAATTCTGTTATTAATCTTCTGGCATTTCCATTTGTGGCAGTAGAAAATATAACTAATTCTCCGGTAAATGTGGGGTCTCCTGGTGGTAAAGTTTGTGCTGATCACAAACAGTTGGTTAAATCAATAGAAGCAAGCAGGAATAAATATATTCGAATTCTTCTAGAGGTCAATATTGCCTTAGCATTTTTGGAACTTATTACGATTGTCTGGATACTAATCTTGCAAATACTACTTGCAGTTAGGAATTCCAGCGCGTATAGTTCAGTGCTTGAAACACGTCGACTTAAAACATACTGCAAGGCCTGTCGCCTTTCTAGCCAAAATGACAACTTACAAGCCGCTGGTTGTACAACTTCTTAGTAACGGTCTGTTAAATCCAAATACGATGAGGTGGTTACTTGATAATTCTTCACCAAGAGAAGTCAAAGTGGATGTTCTAAAGATAGTTTCAGATGTAGCTCGTATGCATGAGGTCAGTTCTTGTTGACTTGACTAACTATATTTTGATAAATGATTATTACTAATAAATTTGAACTAAAAATGCAGGATTTTTATGAGCATATAAAAGGAGCACATATCTTAGAACTCTTGAAAGGCTTTCTTACTTATGAAGATCCTAATATGCGTGCCAACGCATGCAATGCTCTAGGAAACATGTGCCGACACAACTGCTTCTTCTATAGCTTGTTGGTACATATCAACGCTTACATAAATTATCTTACAAGACGAAACTAGAATTAGTGACATGTTCTTTTTTTCTCGTTTCTTTTAGGCAAAGCATAATATTGTGAGTCTCTTAATTGATTGCTGCTCGGACAGGGACAGACACACCCGTTACTCTTTTTTACTCTGCTTGTTTTGCAGTAAGATAACATTCTATATTTTTATATCTAAATATGTTTATGCTACTTTCGTGACCTTTATTTGTTTGTTTTAATAAATAGATTGGTAACGTCGCATATTATAATGACTTATTTTATGAAGATCTGAGGAGATGCATCCCTCAACTTGCAAATTTGCTGCTATCAGAAGAAGAATTAGACAAAACAAAGATGAATGTGTCGGGTGCTCTTAGCAATCTGGTTAGCCACTCCAATAAATTTTGTCATGATATGGTTTCCAAAGGAGCAATGCAGGTAGGCATTTATGACTTTCAAAACTCTACAAATAAACCTCATCTCTATCAAAGTAGATAGTGGTTATTACTATTTACTATATGCAGGCTTTGTTGAAGTTAGTGGGAGATTGTACTGTTGTTGTCCCCAACCCAAGCAGGAGCGAGTCACCTCTAAAAGTAGCTCTTGTGGCATTGTATAAGATGTGTGCGCACCCACTTTGTCAACAATTCCTGCGCGCATCTGATCAGTACCAACTACTTGAAACACTTTGTGAGTCAGGGTATGAAATGATTGCTAAACGTGCTTCTGACATTCTCGAAAGAACCACTCAACCGTGACGGTATCTTTACATCCATCTTTGCTTGCTTAACTGTTTGTTTGTTTGTTTGTTTGAACACAAGGAGGATGCATGTTTTTTGCCATCTTAATATTAGCACATATTATTATTATTAGTATGATTAGTCTATTTAAGGAAATCATTGTATAGTTGGTATATGATCCCTAAATTAGTGCTAGGGTTGTTATGAATTGTATCTATATATAGGGGCCATATTATTGTATTTGAGGGGCAATTCATATATACCATAAACCACTTTCATGGTATCAGAGCCTCGGCTCAACCAAACCCTAAAATCTTAATCGCCGGCAGCCTCAATTCCCTGTTTCAATCCTCCGGTTTCGACCATGGCAAAGGAAGATGATGCTGAACCTTCATCCGCGACTGCCAAACCCACCCCTCTACACCCGGCGTATTCCGTAACCAACATACAATCCAAAATCCGCACCCTAGACGGTAAACAGGTTACCTACACAGCCTGGACTCGTCTGTTCCGTATGCACGCAGTCGCGTACAAGGTATTAAACCACATCGATGGGACTGCACCCCCTGCAGAAACTGACCCCAACTACGCACAGTGGTTGGAAATCGATGCCTTGGTATTCCAATGGATTTGCAGCACCATTGCCGATAGTATTCTGCCCCGCGTCCTCGGTAAGGTAGATAATGCACGGGCTGCGTGGGTAAAGTTAGAGAAGACGTATCTCAGCAATAAAAAGGCACGGGCCGCGGCACTTGAAACCCAATTCTGCAACTTGACACTCGCTAAATGCTCTTCCGTTGACGACTATTGCCAAAAGCTTCAAGAACTCGCAAACCAGCTCGAAGACGTTGACCAGCCCATTACCGAATCCCGCCTCGTCCTTCAATTCGTACGAGGCCTCCCAGCCGAATACGACACAATCGCTTCACTAATCAACCAACAAAATGCGGATTGGGATACCGCGTGCACCATGCTACAGGAAGAAGTCATTCGCCTTGAAGCTCGGCAATCATCCAACTCCTCTGTCCTTGTTGCACAACAACAATCATCACAGCCTTCATCCAATCAGCCCCACACATCTGCCAACCCTCCCACTTACCAGTACCCTTCACGCGGACGCGGACGAGGCCGAGGTCAGAATTATTACCGCGGAACCAGAGGCCGTGGTCGTGCCACAGGGCGATCTGGAAACACTTGGGCCCCTCAAATGCAAGCATACCCACAGTGGGCTTGGTGGAATGTACCGCCCTGCCCATACCCGACCCAATCAGCCTGGAAATCAGGCCCACAGCAGCCGCAGAATCCAGCCCAACATTACATGGCTTCGGCCCAGCAGCAACATGCTTCACAGCAGCAGCCCGCATCCTCTCAGTACACTGGTTACACGGCCACTCAGCCATCAGCACCATCTGCACAGTTTGGATATGACGCCTTATGGCCCTCGGATATTAGTGCAGCACTCTCGACTATGAACTTGCAGCAACCGGACAATACGGACTACATGGATACCGGTGCTGAAGCCCACGTAACTCAAAACCAAGGTAAAATTCGAATCCCTTCATCATATCCTGTTAACACTAAAATTTTGGTTGGTAATGGCGAATATGTACCCATTGTTCGGTCTGGAACCGGTTTTCACCCTACCCCAAACCGCACCTATATCCTTCCCAATTTACTTTATAGCCCTAAAATTATTAAAAATCTTATCTCGGTTAGACGATTCTCTCGTGATAACCAAGTTTCCGTTGAATTTGACCCTTTTGGTTTTTCTTTGAAGGACCTCCACAATGGAAGACTTCTTTCCCGCCACAATAGCACTGGGGACCTCTATCCGTTCACACCACCACAGCTTCCACCTCAAGCATGCTTCATCACTACTACCTCCCTTCCTTGGCATGATCGTCTTGGGCATCCAGGGAATCAAGTTTTAGATATTTTAATTCGTAATTTCAATTTTCCGTGTAATAAAGACCATCGGTCTAGTTTTTGCAACTCTTGTCAATTATCCAATAGTAAACGTTTGCCTTTTCATGCTTCAAACTCGTATACTTTTGCCCCTTTTGACATAGTTCATTGTGATCTTTGGACTTCTCCAGTGGTCAGTAACTCGGGTTACAAATATTACATGGTTTTAATTGACAATTTTTCACATTTTATTTGGGTATATCCTTTAAAATACAAATCAGAAACTTTCCCCACATTTGTCAAATTTCACCGATTACTTGCCACACAATTCAATCGACCCATCAAAACTTTTCAATGTGACTTGGTGTAACGACCCGAATTTCGTATTATGTAATTAAAATACAATTAATGTATCATGTGTTAAATATTGTAAATATTTAAGACTTAACTAGAAGATTTACTAGTTAGTTAATAGTGGTGGAAACATGAAAAATGATACTAGAGGGGTG
>BJCO01368446.1:0-11674 GCA_018326465.1 Flaveria floridana | reverse complement strand
GACCTAGAGAAAGCTTACGATTCCATTAGTTGGCCATTCTTGGAGGAAGTCCTTAATCAGATGAACTTCCTGGCGAAATGGGTGAGATGGATAATGGCAGTGGTAACTTCGGCTAGGGGGTTGGTACTAACTAACGGATCTCCGACTCCGGAGTTCATATGTCATAGAGGGTTGCGGCAGGGTGATCTGTTGTCCCCATTCTTATTTGTATTAGCTATGGAGTCATTATCATGTTTCATTAAGAAGGCATGCGAGAGAAAATTATACAAAGGGGTATGTTGTGCGGATTCAAGTTTCAAAGTTTCTCACTTCATTTATGCAGATGATGTGGTATTTTTTGGGGAATGCTTGGTTAGGAATATCACAAACCTGAGAAGACTATTAGACTCGGGTCTCAAGGTAAACATGAAGAAAAGTAGTGTTGTTGGGATTGGTATTACGAATAAGGAGGCTGATGAAATTGCTGGTGATTTAAAATGTAAAAAAGGAGAATTGCCATTCAAATTTCTGGGCCTACAAGTAGGGGCCAACATGAATTTGTGCAAAAACTGGGATTCGGTGGTGGAGATGTTTTGGAGTATGTTGGCAGCATGGAAGGCAAAACTAATATCTTATGGCGGCAGGATAACACTTTTAAAGTCGGTATTGAATACGTTACCGACATATTACTTCTCCCTATTTAGAGCTCCGGATGCGGTCATAGAGAAGTTAGACAAAATACGGAGGACGTTTTTTTGGGGTGGCTGTGAAGAGAAAGCAAAGATGAACTGGATAGCGTGGGAGAAAGTGGTGGCTCCGGTTAAGTACGGAGGATTAGGTATCGGTTCCTTGAAAGACATGAACTCGGCTTTACTAGCAAAATGGTGGTGGAGGTTCATAGTGGATCGGGGAGCATTATGGAGGAGGATCATATGGTTACTACATAGTAACTCTAGAAAGTGGAACTACATACCGGTAAGGCTCACACTCCCGGGGCCATGGAAGAGTATTGGGAGAGTAGTAAACGGGTTGGAAGGGTATGGGTTAGATCTTACAAGCCTGATAGTCGGGAGAGTCGGGAATGGTTTGTCTATTAGATTTTGGGTCGACTCATGGAATGGTGAAGTACCATTGGTAAAACGTTACCCGACCCTGTTTGATCTCGAATCCTTCAAGCAGTGTAATATTGTTGAGAGAGTGGCTGCTATAAACGGGGATTACACATGGGTATGGGATTGGAAGAAGACACCGATGGAAGGTCCCGAGATATCAGAGCTTACACATCTATTGGAGAACTTACAGTCCCCGGTTCTTGTGGATATCAACGACCAATGGTAATGGTCCTTGGATGAATCGGGTAACTTCTCGGTGAATAGTATCAAGAGGAGGATGGCTCAATTACGATACGAAGTACCGGCATCTTGTTTTCGGTGGAATAGCTGGATTCCGAGGAAGGTGGGCGTGCTTGTATGGAGGGCTTACCTCAATAGGTTGCCAACACTGGCAGCTTTGAGTAGAAGAAATGTCTCGGTTTCATCGCAGCTATGTTACGTGTGTGGTGAAGATAATGAGACAGTAGAACACATCTTCGTGTGCTGTGGTTTCACACAAACTATTTGGGCCGTCATATCCTCATGCTGTAAGATCCCAATGGTATACGCGTTTGAGTTTAAAGATTTGCTAGATATCTCCAAGAACTTGTATGGTTCGGAAAGATTAAAGAAGGTAGTAGATGGGGTGATACAGGTGACTTTATGGAGCCTGCGGGAAGCTAGAAATGAGGCGGTATTTAGAGGTAAGCAATGTTGCGTACAAAGGAGTATTGGAGATATAAAGTCACGCAACTATTTGTGGATAAAAAGCCGATCTAAAAGACATGTTCTTCAGTGGAGTTCTTGGTGTAGATTCATTTTAGACGCAATAGGGAGGTAAAGGTGTAAGTAGTGGTGTTTGCTATGTAATAGAGGTGTATGCTAAGTAGTATGTTGTATGGAATGATGTATGGGTTTGTTAGTCCCCTGCTAACAATTTTGGTGGAATGAAAACTTGATTGATCTTTCAAAAAAAATATTATTTGTATTATTAGATAAAAATAAATTGTATTAATAATATAACTATGCTTCTTGTTAGCGGCAAACAATTCTTTAACCAACTTTAGACATTTCAACATTTTACATTATTTTGTTAGCCAAAGATATGTATGAGGGGGCGAAAACTTGTGTACGTGCGCCGGTGGGTGACACAGATTTCTTTTCGGTGGAGGTGGGCCTCCACCAAGGATCAGCATTGAGTCCATTTATTTTTACGGTAGTTTTGGATGAGTTGTTCAAAACTATACATGGGCCAGTTCCGTGGTGCATGTTATTTGTTGATGACATTGTGTTAATATAAGAGAATAAAAGTACGTTTAATGATATATTAGAAGAGTGGAGAACAGTATTAGAGCGTAAAGGCTTAAGGATAAGTCGCTCTAAAACAGAATACATGCATTGTAATTTCAGTGGGGCGAACGAAGAGGATACCCAAATTAGTATTCAGGATCGGGTGGTTTCACAAACGAGTAAATTCAAGTATCTTGGCTCCTATGTCCAGGAGGACGGATAGATTCACAGTGATGTAGCCCACCGCGTCCAAGCAGGATGGTGCAAATGGAGAGCAGCATCAGGGATTTTGTGTGATAAAAGGTTCACAACAAAACTAAAGGGAAAGTTCTAGAGAGTATCAGTAAGACCTGCTATTTATATAGAACAGATTGTTGGGCCATGAAGAAGTCACAAGGGCTGTAGATGGAGGTCGCTGGGATGAGAATGCTAAGGTGGATGTGCGACCACACAAGGATGGATCGGATAAGGAACGACGTGTTCTGATAGAGATTAGGGGTTGCAGGCATCATTGATAAAATTTGGGAGGGGAGATTGAGATGGTTTGAACACATGAAGAGGAGACGGATGACAACACCGGTTAGACTTGTAGATAACATTGTCTTAGATGGTAGGAGGGATAAAGGAAGACCAAAGTTGACATGGGAGGAGTTGATTAGGCGGGACATGTTAGAGTTGCAACTCGCCGAGCACATGCTCAAGGATAGGAGTGACTGGAAGCGTAGAATTAAGTTTAACGACGGTTAGTGGGAGTCGGTTGAGATAGTGCATGCTTGTGACATAGGTTAGTTTCCGTTATATGTGCAGTGCTATCACAAGATTAAGAATAAGGGCTTTTATGAAAATCCCAGAGCAGAGTAATTAGGAGTGTTGTTACTGAGGGTGCATTTTTTATTTTAAAAATATGTCTGCCTTTTTGTTCATTGTCTGAGATGTGTATGTGGGTCTATTGTCGTTATGTCTTGATAAACTATCATTTGAAATATACGATATGTTCCAGTAATCTGGTGGTTTTTTATTTTGTCGAGCCGAGGTCTCATTAGAAGCAGTCTTTATATCCTAAAACATTGAGGTAAGATTTATCACCATCCAACCCCTCACAGACACTGCTTCTAGTGGGATATACTGAGTATGTTGTTATTATTGTTGTTGTTGTTGTTAATCTTAGATTTTTCAATTTTTCTTGTTTTTGATTCAATCTTTTCATTTTTAATTTCTGTGCAACATCCCATTCTAGTACGCAGTATAACATTATTTGTCCAATGTAGGTGAAGCATTAGTGCTAACTGTCCTATTAGCATTATTAATATCGTAGTAAATTTATCTGTCTTATTCATTGCCTAATATCATAGTAAAATTTATCTGCCTCAAACTTGTTTCAATGCTGTTTTGTTTGCTTTTGTGACATATGTTTAATTGCTTATGTGAGGTATGCATTATATTCTGATTGTTATGTGTATGCTATTGCCTATGTGATATGTGTGATGTATGCAATATAATCTGGGTATTTTACTTATGAACATGCATATGCATATACAAAACTCTTATGTGATGTTTGCTTATGTGATATATGAACTATAATTTGGTTGTTATCGTTGTTGAGTCGGGGGTCTTTTTGGAAGCGGTCTCTCTGTCTCCCAAAAAGAGAGGAAAGACTAGTCACCACCTACCCCTTCTAGACCCTACTCTTAATAGGACATACTGGTTATGTTTGTTTGTTTGTTTATCCCATTCTAGTATTTTATTTATCTCGACTCTTATGAATAACAATTTTTAACCACGCATAGAATTTAAATATATTTGACTATTAGATTTTTAAAAGAACCAACCAACATTAGTGTAAAAAGTTACCATTATTATGATGATAAAAGAAAATAAATGAAAAAAATAAAATAAAGGCTTAAATCGAACTAGTGATTAACTCGCTGCGCGTTGCGGCGGCGGCGAACGTACGTGTTATGATCAAGTATAAAATATAATCGATTCAACTTGTTTCCGAACTAAATTTATGTAAAACATGGAGTAACACGAATTTGTACCATCAGATGAAAACATATTTTATTTAAATCGACTATGTTTCAAACACAATTTACGTTAAAAAGTATAACAACTCAAAATGTACATCAAAATAAGCAAGTGCGGGAAAGACATAGGCGACATGATAAAGCATAGATTACATTCGCTCTAACATATTTCCTAGCCAAATTTACATCAAAACATAGAGTAACTCGAACTTATACCAACGAAATAAAATTATAATATTTGACCCAACTCGTTCCAAACAAAATTTATAAATAAAAATAAACACGTAATATTATATAATAAAGTTTTTTAAGATATATATAATTTGAACTACTACTACTATTATATGAGAAACTAAAATATGAGAAACTAAAATATGAGTTAATTAAGAAAGCATGCAAAGTATAGTAAATGTTAGACTCGAATCCGGGTCTTATGTACAGTGAAAGAGCTCACAAGTCAGCAAGCTAAATGTCCTTGCATGTCTCAATTTTGCTATATATAATATATAATATAAAAAAATAAAATAAAAAAATCCCCACCGACATATATATAATATACAATATACAATATACAAAAAAATTAAAAAAAACAAATATATATAATATACAAATACAATATAAAAAAAATTAAAAAATAAAAAAAAATTAAAAATAACCACCGACATTTGGGATTAATAAAAATAGAAATTTATCTGTGAATTTTATGAGAGGGTGTGGCTAGTAAAAATAAAATAAAAAAAATGTGTATATATTACAACATCCAATTAAAGTTAAAATTATATAGCAGGGCATCTACCTTATCACATAAGTGGTAAAACACCAAAAAGGTCAAATTTGAATCCCACCATAAGAGGTTTTACCATTATATAGCAGGGCATCCAATTAAACTTTGAATCCTATTGTAATGAACTTTTGTGTGTATATACGAGTATTTCTGACTCGTACATATTTAGTGGCGTACAAATTTGTTTTTTTTAGAAACCGGTTTCGGTTTTAACCTAAACCAGTTTGGTCAACATTTGTCAAAACCATTTTGGCCTCAAACCGGTTCGTGTTCCAAACTGGTTTTAGGTTTGGGAATCCCGACCCTATACAAACTGATTTGGGTCGGTTTGGAAATCGGTTCGTGTTTTTTAATTTTTTTATTTATTATAAATAATCATTACAAAGTAATTAAAAATATAAACTATGAAATCATAAAAATAAAATTATGAGAGATGATAAATTAAATACACAATTAATTGTTTTTATAATCACAAGACGCATTTTTGAGATTTTTGAAAGTAAAGAGCGTTTTAAGTTGTTGTGGTTCAACCAAAACATGTAATACATATTTATACTAACCTAATGAGTGTATAATGGTAAAACACCAAAAAGGTCAAAAATGCCCTAAACGGTCAAAAGCAGCTATATTAACGTTACATAACGACTATTTTTTAAAAACCGGTTTGGGAATCCTTGAAAACTGATTTGAGGTTCAAAATATGGGAAATCGGTGGGAAACGACGGTGCGGGTTGGTTTGGAACCGGTTTGGGCCAAACTAGTTTTTTTAACCGGTTCCGGTTTTTTAGACTGAACCGGTTTTTTTTGCCCATCTTTAACATATTTAATATTATCTTGTGATAGAATTGATGTTTTGCGTTACGACAACTCATCAAGAAAATTGATAAAAACTAGACATGTTCCCCGCACGTTTTGCGGGTTCTTTTGTAAGGACCAATATATTTTTGTAATATACGTTTTTAACACAATGTGAATTGGCGATTGCCCGATATTAGATAGTTAAACATATTGTAGTCAAAGATCTCTAACCTGCTCAATATGAGTATGTAAAAAAATGCACAGTAAGCTTCACATATACTGATTCACAAATAACCAATACAACTTCTTAGGGACTAAATATTGCCCTACTACCATTATGAAATATAAAAAACCTACTAATGATCGAGGCTCAACTTAATGTTTTAATAACACATTCCTGAATTGTTGCGTAACTAAAAAAAAATTTAAATACACAAATAATATTGAAAAAATTAAGTTAACAATTTTTTCAAAAAACCTAAGCTTAATTTCCAAAGCACATCACATTGTATTCACCGTTTCTCAACCAATGTTCTACAAAATTTCACTAAAGCTTATTATGGTTTCATAGATAAAAAGATGAAACATGTGAGAACAATTTGCAGATTAATCATGCAAATGCGCGAACAAAAGCCTAAATAACTTGCTTGCAGCCGCTAGAGAAGAAGTTTATCACCGACAGCCTTGATGTGAACCGATATCGATAGAGGGTGGTGTCCTCGTGGAAGAGAAGAAGCAGACATCCGGAAAGCTACAATCGTCGTTGGTAGACAGTGAAGGGGAAGAAAATAAGTGGCCAAACCGCCGTCGTTTATTCCTACCAGACTGTAACACAACCACTGTTGCCACTGTCGGCACCGGTATGGTCGATCTCCATCTGTTGCATGCATGCTCCTAGCTGGCCACCTCCCTTGATTACCATCGCTTCATCGACTTTTCTTTTTAGATTAGAGAGAAAGAAAAAGAGAGAGTCTTGTATCTTTTGTACTATCTTGTGTACCCCATGAGATCAACCTTTTACAAATTATCAAAACTATAGTGATAAATTTATTAACCGATAAAAAACCCTGTAGTTACTGACATAACATTTTAATATATATTATAATTTCTGCACATGTTCATATCACTTATTCAATACAAGTCCATTTTATTAGCTTTTATCACTAAAAAGCAAAAAAAAAATGAGGTTCACATGCAATAATTTTGAAATAGCAAAAGGAAAAAAAAAGTCTTCTTACTTTTTCTCTTTTGTTTGGGAAATAGGTAGCAGATGTGATACCCTCATTCACTAAGAGATGCACCAAGAGGTGATATTATACTGTTTATTACCAGGGGTATTTAAATTTGGATGTCCAAGAATTTCGGATAGTGAATTTTACTGTCCGAATTCGAATCTGAAATTTCGGATATCCGAAATTTCGGATTTGGATTCGGATATCCGTTCGGATATTCGAATTCAAAAAAAATTTGTATTATTTAATAAATTTGATAAAGATGTAATAATTTTTATTGAAGTCTTTATCGGATTCCAAAGTTTTTTTATTAAAACGCCCAAAATATTTAAAAATATCCAAAATATTTAATTAATATTTAATATTTTTAAAATTTTATAAAAATATTTTGGATATTTCGGATATCCGAAATATCCGATAATTTTAAAAATCACTATCCGAATCCAAATCCGAAATTTCGGATATCCGAAGTTCGGATATCGGAATTTTGGAATTTCGGATATTTCGGATATTTCGGATTCGGTTTCGGATTCGGTTTCGGATATTTTTGAACACCCTTATCTATTACATTCATTTTTTTATCCCTCTGTATAGGTTGTTTCGGGATCGATGCGCCCCGCGTTGAAATTACAGTGCGCCCTGCATCAGGTTGACGTCATGCGTGGGTGGCATGTGTCGCTATTTCATTGCCTCGAGCCCTTTTTTATGATGTGCCCCATATCGAAGTACGCGAGTCAATTTTCACTCGTTAGTCATTAAAGACGTATCGTCTCTGCATTGATTCCTTAGCTATTAGTCGATGCGCCTCGCATCCTTTTCCAATGCGAGCCGCATCGGCCCTGATTTTCTCAAATTTTATTTTAGTGTAAATTACAAATTATGTCCTTTAGTAATATATGAAATTGTATATTGTGTCCTTTAGTAATATATAAAATTACAAATTTGCACATCTATCGCCCTTTAAACTAACCTCCGTTCAAATTCACAGTTAAGTCAGACATGTGCTACTCACATAAGAGTATTTATATATATATTACATGCCTACAATGTGTCAAAAATAGTTTTACGTCGCTTTATTCTTGTCGCCTCATGTTAGAGTGTTCAAAGTTGAATATCTGAAATTTTCGGATGGTTGAAGTCACTATCCTTATCCGTATCTGAAATTTTGGATATCTAAAATTCAGATATTCGAAATTTTTGATACACAGATAACGATTTACACATGAATTTCTTCTTTGTTTTTTGGAATAATTAGATCATTGTAATTATAAAAATAATGTAAAAACAACACATGTTAACAAAAGTTTCAATATACAGTAACCAAGTCCCAATCAAAATAAAAAACCTTTAACACTTTAAAAAACGATAACAAAAGATATTTTTAAAATTATCCAAAAACTTAAAATTGTTTTTGTTAATTTTTAAAGTATTAAACGTTTTTTTAGTTGGCACTTCTTAGTGTATATTAGGACTTTTTTATGAATGTTGTTCTATATTATTTTTATAATAACATACATCTAATTATTATAAAAAGAAAAAAGAAGTTCAGATATTCAAATCGCTATCTGTATCAATATTCGAAAAATTTTCAGATATCCGGATACAGATAATGTTTTTTATTATTTGGAAATTTCAAACATCTAACTTTGAACACCTAACATGAAGGCAACGAGAATAAATCGACATAAAAGTATTTTTGACTCATTATAGGCATATAAAATAATTAAATATATCTCATATGAGGGGCACATGCATGACTTAACTGTAAATTTTAACGAATGTTAGGGTAAAGGACAATCTGTGTGCAATTTTTATATAAAAAGGACATACAATGTAATTATTGAAATTAAAGAATATAATGTGTAATTTTATGTATAAATAAATGACACAATTTGTAATTTACTCTTTATTTTATTTTAACTTCACTATACATTTTCTTCAAAATAGCTTGACCCCAGCCAGGCGCATTGCTAGTAGAACCTTACTAGGGGCTGCCACCCCTTGGACTCCGCTCTCAAGGGTTGCCTCCCCCAACGCCCAGTGTCCAACGGATGTTTTGGGTCCGGATTTCAGAAGTGTCACATGTTGTGTGTGTTTTTTTTGCGAGAAACAATTATTTGCTGCCACAGTCATCATTTCGAAGCCTTTCCAAATACAGCTTTATTGCTTATGCAAGTTCGTGTTGTTGATGTTGTGATTCGCTGCTGATTGGGTAAAAAAAGTGTTTATCTAAGACAGGTTCTATCAGTTTTGTTAACCATACCCAAAGCTAAGACATTGAGTCTCTGGTTCTGTAGCTATGATGTCCTTAGGCTGTTGCTCAATTATTGACATGTATAGTCTTGGTCACTTATATTTAGTAGTTTCCAGCGTGATCTATGTAGTTGGTTGATAGTGTACATGTCGTGAATTTAGTTGTGTTATACGTGTAAAGCTCAGGATGAAACTGAAAACGGAGTCCATTGTACGTTTGGCATGACATCTCTTCTGTTCTAATTAAGCCTTGGGTAGTTATTAAACTAATTTGTTTGTATTGATTGTTGTGTAGGTAATATCAAAAACGAAATACACATTCCATTGTTTGTCGTTAAAAACTTATGCAATACGAGACGTTAAAAACCCCTACTTTTTGTTTAAAAAACTTACATCTCATTGGTCATCCTGCTCATATAGTCATATAATGAAACTGGAGTGATATGATTGACAAGGTGGACGCATGGAGGTCTGCTATTGGATCACAATTTTTTATTTTCGTGATCTTAAATTCTTTATGACATTTTTTTTACTAGACTAAACTCAAAGAGGCTAGCCGCCTTGATTGGATTTATGAGATAAAACTAATATCCATAGTGTATAACAATTATATTTTTATATTTTATCATCTTTTAATCAAAATGACATATTTAATATCTGTTATATCTACAAAAACATAGTTATTCTAATTTTATATTTTATAAATTGAAAAATAGAATAAGAGAGAGTGAATATCGATTTAATATAATAAACAACGTACATGTTGATTAAGATCTAGATTTTACATAAACAATGAAAGAGTTAAACTCTATACTACAGATGTTCTAGATCGACGAATCAGCATACAATGTTACTAATTTACTATAACGGTGATTAAACATTCAAATAAATTAATCATACTCTATTAGTATATTACTTCATCATTGCCGACAAAATATTTGATAAAATAAGCAATGTTTTCAAAACCGGATCGGACGTCGAACCGAAACTTTACTGGTCCGGTGGTCGTACCGGATTTAAGAACCGAACTACTCATAATTATATATATAGGATATTATATATATAGTTATATATATAATTTAATATAAGTAATTAATATGTATATTTTATATTTAAATATAAAATTTAACAATAAATTATGTGCAACACTCTAATTTATTGTTCAACGCTCTGTTTTCACCCATTAAAATAAAAAAAATCAAAATCCGATCCGACCACCGACTCAGGATGAACAGGCTGGTCGAACCCCTCTAAAACGAATTGTTGCGAACTGGTTCGGCCGCCCCTCCAATTCCCAATCGAACCGGTTGGACCGGCTGGTCTGATCCGTTCTTCAAAACAATGTAAATAAGAGATTTGAGGGAACAATTCAACACCATAAAAAACTTCGTTTTAGAGAAAAATAATGCAGATTAATTTTCATAGAAGTTACAATTAACCTTACTCATGGGTTACCTTTTAAAGTTTATAATTTTGTATTAGATAAAAAATGATTAAAATGATTAGTCTACATTGCATAATTAGATATCTATGCAAATACAATTCAAATATATGTTTATCCGCATACAGTAATTTCAAAAGTTGAATAGTCATATTGAAGAAGTAAGAAAAAAAATTGGATTTGTTAAGGATTATTTTAAAATTTTCTTAATTGTTTCCTTCCTACGTGTTAATTACAATATTTTATTTTGTAAATTGTAAATATATTAGATTTGGTAAAATGAAAAGACTAACAACAACCGGCTATATTATTAAAAATATTATTATTATATCCCTTTTATTAAATCTTATCTAATACAATTGGCCCTCGAAGGCTATAAATACAAACCCCTCTGAAACTACCATTCACGTATCCTTCATCAATTTCTCTCACAACAAAACACACGCTTGTGTGTGTTTTGATCATCTTCTTGTTCTCACAAGAAACCAGTTTAACTGCTTCTTGATCTTTTATATATGAAGATAACGATGAATTTTTTCTGGTTATTTGCGTCGGTGGTGTGTTTGTTTCCATTGTTGAATAATATCAATGGAGGAGGAGGAGTTATGGCTTTTCACAAGACTTATATGAACTATCAACTTTTGAGTACCGCGAACGACGTAGAACAAGTTTATAGAACTGGATATCACTTTCAACCGAAACAGAATTGGATTAATGGTATGTTTCCTCTTTTATTAGTTATCTTGTAAATCTTGTAAATTGCATTCTGGTAAAAAAAAAAA
>BJCO01368445.1:0-28367 GCA_018326465.1 Flaveria floridana | reverse complement strand
CTTGTAATCCTTTGAGTTGAGAAGCAATATATAAAAGTACCTTGAAAATTACTTGCTGTGTTAATTTTCTTACTGCTTGTTACTTGTTATATTGTGATCAACTCTTTTAAAAGACTGCTTGCCGAGTGTTGATTCACGAGTGAGTTGAGAGAGAAACCACCCGAAATCGATCCTGCAGAAGAGTAATAGTTAATAATTAATCGAAAGTCTTAATGACAAAGTATTGATAAAGCGATAATATGTGTATATTAATGTTCTAATAGGTGATAATTATTTTAAATGTTAAAGCTAATATATCTTACAAAAGTTATTTAATGAAGTAAACCTAGAATTTCACTAAGCGAAGCTGACTTTTTATGCATATTAGTTGACAGGTGAGCTATAAGGCTTAAGGGATGGGAGCATGAACCTAAAGCTTCTTGGCATTTGAAGGCTAGCATCCCTGATTAAGAAGATTATTAAGAAGACTTTTAAATACAATACGATGTTTATATACAATGTTAATGTCTTAACTTAATTATGTCATAATAGATTGAAATTTAATATACTTTTCCGCTGCAATATTTATCTAAATGAATGTTTTAAATTTATGTTTTGCTGTGAGTGACCAACTGTAAGGTTTCCTAGGATCAGAGCCTTACAAATAGCTTTAAAACGTAAAAAATTACAATCTTTTTATATAATGATACGACATTCGTTTTAAAAATAAAAAATGCTCGTTTTTATGATATTAATTTTATTAAAAAGTGATGTCGTATGTAAAAATTATGAACGTTTAAAAAATTAAGAGAACTTGAAAAAAGTCAACAAAAGTGACAACGACTAATACACTGATGTAGGCGGAATCAAAAGATAAATAATTGAACCTAATGATTCAACGACAATACCATGAACAACTCTTCTAACTATCGTTGATTCACAAAATATACCGATAATTAGGATTTCACACTAACAACACACTGTGATAGAGAGAAAGAATACTTTTTTTATAAATTTCAAAAACTAATTTCTCCCATTGCTTACATGCATATAAAAAGCAAACCAAAAGTCGAATGGACCATCAAACATAGACGGGCTCAAATCTGGACCAAAAATAAAGTTCAACAAAGTCTAAAAATAAGACAAAAATTAAAATAACTAATAAAATAAGTCGTTTGTAGGCCAAAATGACGAATTCTAGCCCAAGTTATGACCGTTTCAGTGAAGTGCATCCTGACGAGTGATCTTCGACCTCAAAAAATGCAATAGCTTGTTCCTCCACACTTAGGCCCACACCAAATACCCATGTAATAATTTTTTTCCTTACAATTTGATATTAACCACTGACTAAAAAAATAGGTTATTAGGTTTTAATAGTACCAACTTTCATTTATTGGTCTGGATTAATCTTAACTTAGGAAATATTTTCAAACACTCCTAACTTTAAGCTTATTTTTTTATAACGATCCCCTGCTAATTAAGAGTTAACACCTTTAGTTTTTTGATAATGTGAACTACTTATATGACCAAAACATTAATCAGAAGGTTAAAATCAACCATCAAGTTCGTCAACATGAAACTTCTTCACCCAAAATCCGTCAATCTCCACCTCCTGCTCTAAACCACTTAACTCAGTGGAGGTAGATTTCAGGTAATGATAGAGGCTAGACATCGAAAAATGCATCTGATTGAGGTTGGGCGGCGGCGGAGTTGAAAAATGTCTCAAAGTTGACCCATTTCATCATAAAAAATAAGGGAGTTAATTTTTAGTTAGTAATATATCGTTGGAGGAAAATAAGCTGAAAGTTTGGAGTGTCCGTAAATATTTCCTGAGTATGAATTAATCTGACCAATAAAAAGTTGAGTGTATTAAAATCTAATAATTTAAAAAAAATTAATTATTGAGATTACTTTTAATATTTTCAGATTTAACAACAAAATTGATAAAGTTGATGTAACTAAAAAAAATACCATTTCTTACAACCTTTCATTGGTTTACATGCTAGGATTCAACGTTTATAGTTGTGTGAGGTACCCATGACATGTAAATAAATGGTAGGTCATGGGTTCAAGTCTCACTATGAGTAAAAATTACTTAGAGGTGAGCCAGGGGGTTTTCTCAGCAATGAGTTTGCTCCTGAGGGGGTTGGGGGTGCGGTACCGGCTGGAAAACGGATAGGTGGGCCCGATTAATATAACACCTATACTCCGAACCATGATCGTACATTTGTCGTTCAAAAAAATAAATAAATTAATTAATTAATTAAAGGACTCCCGAGCCCCGAGGTGTGTAATCCTTCTTGGGCTTCGGCATATGTATAAGATAAAACAAAAAAGGGCCTGATAACAAGCATATAATTTGGTTTCTGATTTTATGTTTCTTGTTTTAGTGAAATGGGCTCAATTTAATTGGGTCATAGTGTATTTTTTATCCGAAAAAATTATAACTTTGTTTATTAAAGTTTTATAAAAATAACTATTATTTTTTAAAATATTAAAAACATCAAACAAACAAACAAACAAACATACCCAGTGTCTCCCGCTGAAGAGCAGGGTCTGGGAGGGGTATATGGTGGCAAGTCTTTCCTCTATCTAGAAAGATAGAGAGACCACTTTTATTTTCATAAGTTATCCCTCAATTTATCCGAAAAAATTAAAAACATCAATTAACTTTATTATTTTCATAAGTTATCCCTCAATTTTATTTCAAAAGTTTGTTATTTTATATTCAAATCTAAACAACTAATGAAACTTTTAAACTACAATCGAAACAAGTTATGAATTATTTTCAAAGAAAATTGATTCTTTACTCTTTTGAAGGAAAATAACTATGTTTTTCAAAACTCATGTAACTAACTCTTTTTAATGAATACTTAATGGAATTTATTTAATCAAATCCTTCTTGAAATGTTACAAATAAAGTACACAAAAGTTGTTTTTTCTAAATTGGTTTTAGTTTAATATCAGTTCGTAAGGTACATATTATTGACTAGTTTTTGATCATTTTGACCAGCTTTTTCCAAGTTTGAGCATCTTTGTCCGGTTTTTTACTGATTCTATTCCGGTTTTGAACCACTGTAACTACTAAGAAATATAAACCGCTTAAGAACCTACGGCTTATATCGGTTGCAGACCGGTTTGTATAGGTATCAATTCAGTTTCTGATTCGGTAGGTGTTGCAGTTTAAAAATTGCTATTTTTGCCAACCTTCAGTTACAAAGTGCGTATAAAAAATCACAGGTCATGTGACCCCAGTCTAAATATTCCAAGTTCATACATGTTTCAAATCCTAAACCATGACTTGCCAAATTTAAAATTACAAATTTGAAGCTAGAATTCGATTATGAAACAAAATAAGAAATCAAATCTACAAAAGCTAACTCGGGGGCTGTTTGAAATCTCTTACTTGATCAGAAGGTGGTGACCGGGTAAGGGGTTGCTCCAAAACTGACCGGGTAAGAGGAAAAATAGACATGGGTCAGTGGTGTCGGACAGGGTCAGACGTGAAAAAGTGATAATCAAACACACTGACCGGCCAAAATGTCTAACCGGGTCAATGGGTCAGACATTTTGACCAGATCAAAAACAAATCAAACAACCCCTCGGTTTTCTCAAAAATCAATTAGACAACTTTCTTCTTAAATATGAAGTAGTCTACTTAAAACGGTTTAATTATCAGATATTCTTAGAACAACTGAAGTAAGAAGCCCCCATATGAGCGTAGTACGGGGACCGGCAAACACATCCAACAAAAATTAAGGGTGCTCTCGCTGTTGCATAGATGAGTTCTTGTTAATGAAAAAAACCAGAATGTTAGTGTGTGATTCAAATGGAAAATTATCCTTGCTACAACATGATATTATTAGTGGTATTACCTAGATAAACCACGATTTAAACATTTGACATCTTTTCATCATGGGCTTTTGGTAGATTTACACATTTATATTTGGCATTTTATCATTATGTTTTGTTTCCCATTTTTTTTTTCTTATCACACAATGGAAGTAACGTATGGACTTGATTCTAAAATAGCATGGTCCTTACCTAGTTGGTAAACTCGGTTCTAGGAAACCCAAAGTCCTTCAAAGGTAAGATTGAAAACGAGAATAAGAGTCTATATAATTAGAATTAATTTAATGAATCACACAAATTTGTAATAAAAGATGTATAGACGCCCTTATGCTAATGTAATGTAAAATCTTTTGTGTTGAACAAATCATGATTATTACATCAAACAAATATATTTAACGCTATAATTATTTACTAGGTTAGATACTTGTATGTTATACGAGTAAAATAAAAAAGTTATATATATAATAGATTATATATATGTATAATCTAATAGAGTATGGTTATATTGAGAACCAAACTTTTTTGTAAGAATTATATGAACCAATATAAATCACATATTTTTGTCACATGACATTTCCACCTTTTTTATAAAAAATATTCATAATTTTTTTATACGATATTATTTTTCAAAAACATTTCACCATAAATTTCAGTATTTTTTTATCTTTCCAACGCCTACATATTAATATATTTTTTAAAAAAATTCATCTGTCCGTTATTTACACATGTGTAAATCTTGTGTGTAAATCCGGTTTTACACATGTGTAAAACAAATTTCGTAAAAAATAAGTTTTTTTAATTTTTTTAATTTTTTTATGAAAGAGGGAAACGAGAGAAACATTTTTGTGTAATTATTATTTTTATTTTCATGCTATTTTTTTATTTTATAAAATTTTTATTATGTTTTTGTTACTTACCATTTTGTCATTAAAAACTAGTGATTTACATTTGGTTTCTAAACTTCTCACCAAGAAGGGAGTTCTCATTTGATCCCTCCCCTAATCCAATATATGTTATAGATAACATATCAATAAAATTATTATATACAACAAACATATTTAACTTATAAACAATAGTGTAAAAAAAGATCTTATTATTCATAAATATCTTTATGTAGCTTTTTAAATTATTTTAGTTCTAACAATGATTAGCTACAAATTAAACTATATTTTAACATAATTAAGTCTAATTAAATTATTTTTAAAAAATATTATTTATCTCTAAAAACTTATCTTGATTAGTATGGTAATAAATGATAATTATTAATACAATTTTTTTGAAATCATGATTTTTACTAAAATTGTAATTTATTATGATGATGACATATGAACAATCCTAGATGACAATGACGTGAACATGCTAAAAAATAGTCATGTGCCTAATAGTTCTTTTGATTTTTTATAATAGAATAGTTAAAAACATGTGTACCAAACGTTTGAATAAAAATACTAAATTTGTAGTTCGTAATTGATATTTTATACTTTATAAAATAAATTTTTAGATAAGATATGCTTAAATTTGCATAAAGTTTTGTTTAAAACTATTTACATTTTTTCTATGGTAGAAACATGTTTTTTATTGATTAATAATTTGAAAATGATATACAATATCATTAGAATTTACTAATTTGAAAAAGATACACAATATCATTAGCATTTAATATTATTATTAAACAAAGACTTGTTATGATAATAGCATGTCACAACATGGTTATGAGAAGGTGACATGTATTAAAATTATTTTGTTTTATTAGTATAGATTATTAGTATATATATTAGTATAGATTAGTATAGATTAGACTCCTAAATAATTAGATAATGAGAAGCAAAATCTATTTGTTTAAACATTATAATTTTTGGACGGCGTTTAGACATTATAATTAGTTCTTGTGACTTCATATTCTAACAACACACAATCAATTTCAAAACTTCACACTAAATAGAATTAGTTAAACCTTATACAATAATTACTTCATAATAAGCATATCAACCATCATTATTCTTTATTTCGTCTTTCGTACGGCTGAGGTCCCTATGTTAATAATAATATTCTTAAAAAAAACAACAAACACATGGATCTAGATATCACAATATAAAAGAAACCCCAATTTTGAACTTTTGAAAGTCATAAAATCATCACTCAATGACACCAAACTCA
This sequence comes from Flaveria floridana, assembly GCA_018326465.1. Taxonomy (NCBI): domain Eukaryota; kingdom Viridiplantae; phylum Streptophyta; class Magnoliopsida; order Asterales; family Asteraceae; genus Flaveria; species Flaveria floridana. Next base: position 22,379 of record BJCO01368445.1, on the reverse strand, counting down.
CTATTATTCCTTCATTTGCTTGTACATTTTTTCGTATTCTCTCAATGTCATCCCACTCATTCTCAACAAACCAACATCAATCAATATGTTCAAGATCGGTCCCATAGGGTAAACTCAACCATGGTCCCGGTTTTGGATCGTGTCAACCGTCTTTTCCCGGTCAGTACGGCTTTACTAAAGGATGTCTATCGGGAAAAACCGGTCTTGAAGCGTAAAAGGTCTCCAAGACTATTTAGAAAACGGTCTAGGTTGAGGTCAACGACCCGGTTGAATAAAGCCAATGTATCGCGCAAACCGTTACCGTATCACTTCCCGGTGGGAGTACGTCTTGCTTTTTTATATTTTTTGAAGTTGTTCTTATGGGGTACGAAAAAGATGTTAAGAAAGGGTGATGTGAAAGCTAACGGTGTAATAGACACAAGTTACTCCGATAAAAAAGTTAAAGAAGAGTAACTTAATAAATCTATGGCCCTTTGTCTTTGTAGTCTCACTAAACGTTGAATAAAAATTGTGTTACTACATGAGATGTATATATGTTGTAGTGAGTGAGGGTGTAACATTTTTTAGAGGTGTATATTTAAAACTTTTTGATAAAACAAGTGTCATTTGAATGTTAGATACGTAGATAACACATAACAAAATGAAAAGTGAAACACCTATTTGATACTTGCTTCAACTTAATTGACTTGTGTTTAAATGCGGATTTTTGGTCTTTAAAAAAGGTTGTACAAGCGTTAGGACGGGGTGGCACAACTAACCGATTAGAGTAAAATACAAGTCTCGTAGTCACCATCATATCCTATATAGAGCTAGATGTAATTTTGTATATATGAAAAGTTTATAATTTGCTTATGTATTATACAGAGTAAATTACACTTTTCATGCTTTAATTATATCAAAAATTAAACCTATTGTCTTTTAACTTTAATAATTACACTAATTATCTTTAACATTATAAATCTATCACACATTTCATCCCTTTGATGAGGTGGACGCTAGTCGTTAGATGAAAACAAGGGCCTTTGATTATTTGGGCTTGAGAAGGTCGTCATTGCTAGGCTTAAGAGTTAGGATTAGGGTTCATGTTTGGTTTTACAAAGATAGATGATGGCAAGTGGTGAGTTTCTTAAAAGTTTGAATACGGAGAAGAATGGATTGCTTTTGGAAACCTATTTCCATAGCATTTCATTCACATTTACTGTTGGTTTCAAGCCCAAGATCATACTCATAAACTTATACATTTTCATTACTTGCAATACATACATATAAATAGACTAAAACAAAACATGCAAACATGGGTTAGTGACTTAGTGCTACTATAAAATAGACCCACTACTCAACTACTAAGACTCTTTCAAACTAAAATTACTGCATAAATTAAATAAAACACATGACTTAATACTAGACCCGTGACTTGTAACTTGACCCGATCAAGATTAACCCAACATTCACCCCCTTAATCTTGATCCGGTTCTCGGTTCTCTTGCTTCTTTCTTCCTTCTAACTTGCTTATCTTGCTCTTTCTTTCTATACCCGGTACAGCTTTTCTTACTAATCTTGCTACTTTCCTGCTTGATTCGAATCTTTCTTGCTTGCTTTCTTCGAATCATCTTGCTTGCTAACTTGCTTACTTTCTTGATATCCGAATCACAAAGATACGGCCTTTCTACTTGCTATCTTTCTTTTTCATGCTTTCATTATGGTAAACTTGCTTAAGAACATCCGAATTGGATGCCACTATCAACCTCGAAACGGAATCCAAAATGACCAAATTGTTGACCTGCTTGTTGTCATTATTTTGTAACTACTCACTGTAATCAGTCGTGATTTGGTCACTGTTTAAGCCCTGAAATTAATCAAACACCCCGCGTTGCTTTCTTTCTTGAAACTCAATATTGATTCACCTATGTGCTAGGTTGCTGCCATGGCTTCGCTCAATTAATTCACATGCGCGTGTGGCTGCTTCACCTACTTGGATGCTTGTATGTTTGTTTTTCTTCTTCTTCTTCAGATTTAGCAGCCAATGAGGGATTTAATTCCATCGTCTTCAACAACCGACTCAAAACCAAAACAAAACTCTTTCCTTTCTTTTCATTGCTATCAATTGTACAACCCAAAATTTTCTTCTTTTTGGTGGGACTCAATGAATCACACAGGTTGGTTTTGGATCTCTTCCTTCTCAAGCAAACCACCGGTCACGGTTGTCTCCTTCGGTCACAGTCTAGGTCCGGTCTATTGGGGCTCGTCGGTTATTTCAGTCTCACGCCGGAACTCACTTTCCGGTCACGGTCTAGTGTCGGTCTCTTTCTCCGGTCTTATCTCTTCCTGTGATTCATATGAAATCGCTCCTCTTCTTCATCGTCTCCAACCACGGCTTGCTTCTACTCTTGTTCCGCCGATCGGTGGCTTCTGATCAACCCTTGCTTCTTTATACATTCCAGCCAATTACAACAACAAAGCTGTTGCGTTTCTTTTCCCCTTGCGACATGCTTTTGGCGATAGCAGCCAAGGCTGCTGCCCTTGATTTCTTTCTTTGGACTCTCAAAACTTCTAACCTTCTTGCATAATCAATTATGCTTTTGGCTGCTTGCTGCTGTTAAATTCTTGCTTGATTACCTGCTGCTGCTTCTCATTCTTCAGCCCAGCAGCCCAGGGCTGCTCCTCCTCTCGCAAGCCGACTCTCAAAATGCCTGTTTTTTCTAACCTTGTGCTCTGATACTAAACAACTCTCAGAATGTCATTCATGGATTGCTTTTAACTTTTTTGAATGCTTAAAATGAATTTCAAAGTTACGATTTTTTCGAGAAAGAGTTTTTGTATAGTTATGCTTACGACCGACACCTTTTATTAGAATTTATAGGAGCATCAATAACAACTGGATGTTAACTTTATTGATCTTGATAAATACATGTTCTCAAACAAAGAATGATGATGAAAACTTGTAACACTTATGATTACGATTTGTCAGATCTAATCGAAAATAATTTATAAGGTTCCAAACTCACCTAAAATAGCTAGGGTAAGTCGGGTCGATCCACAGAGAATATATGGAAAGTGTAGTCAAATTCAAAAGGTTATTTATTGATTACAAAAACTTAGTAAAAATGACTAATTGCGAAAAGTAACGAACTTGATAAGTAATTTGATTGCAAACAATGATGGGGGAAGAGTAATCCCCTCTGGGTTAAGGTTTACAACTTAAACTTGCTTTGATAGTTAAAAACGGTTACATAGACATAATCGGGTTGATTTGATTAAAGACAATAGATTGAATGAGACTGTTGTTAAAGAACTACTCGAATCATATCCTACGTTTGTATTACCCAACCCCATCCAAAATTGACGTTTACAGTTGAAAAGAAAGCTAAAATAATCAAAACCAGAACAATTGAATTGAAGGCAACACACATATTTTAGAATCTTTAAACCATAAATAATGTTACTCGGCTTACCTTGACGCGTTCAAACATTAACTCAACCAAAAACCATCAAGAACAAGTCATAGTATAAACCCTAATCACCCGGAGAATATCACGGGTGGATTAGCCGGACATGGCAACGAAAAACAAATCAAAATCAAAGGTAAACATTGTATCTAACGTTAAAGATTCAAACCGAATGATTAGAAACACTTGAAAGGCATTGAAATCACCTCCGGGAGCCTTCGGGAAGCCTTGGGGACGAATCTAGCACTTGGAGACAACTTGGAATGAAAGATCCCTTGAAAACCTAATTTTTACACTTTATAAGTGATTTTAGCGCGTCACGTACCGTAGGTCATCTTCCTACCGTAAGTTATGATAGGGGCATTCTGTTTAGTTTTTGAACTAATGCATACTAGGTCATCTTTCGGCTGTAAGTTAGGTTAGGGGGTACACCGTAGGACCTGTTTCCGCTGTAGGTCATGGCCGATCACCTTTGTTCGATTCTTGTTTTCTTCATAACTTTTTCGTTCGAACTCCGTTTTCCTCCCCGTTTGCGACCACGTTCTCGTAATTGAATTCCCAATCATGGTCTTCGCTTATCATCCATGTGCATTATTCAAAACTCATCAAATGATTATGTTTAACCTACAAAACATCAAATCATCGTAGTTAACTTGTTCAACACAATCTCTTACACTTAAACATATTAGATACATTAAAGTTAAACGTTTAACCATGATAAACCTCATTCCAAACCCCATACATCACATCCCCACACTTGTTTCTCGCTTGCCCTCGAGCGAGGTTGGTTTTAATACTCAATAATTAGGGTTAAAACTTTTTCAAATAAGACACACAAATACTAACCATCACCCAACGTTCAAAGTCATACCAAATTCCCAAACTTGATAATCATGACCCCGTTTATAACCACACAACCTCTAACCCGTTGCATTGCTTAACTAAAACTCTTATACCCTAAGTGGCTCCCTTGCACATGTCACACCCCTCATAATGAAACTCTCCACTTAGTTTAATTTCTGAACTCAGCACAAAAGTTATGCCGCTAATTTATGAACACTTAACAATAATGCAAACTAGTGAACATAGGCTTGTAAGACAATCATCTCTCCACCCACTAGCACAAGATACCACACCAATAATGAGGGCTTTTCAAAGGCTGTAATGTTAGGCTTAGGTTCGGGTAGGTGGTAATTTGGGGTATACTGACTAGAGTGATAGAAAACTGGAGTTATTTATTACATACTTCAAATCACTATCTTATTCTTATCTAATATCTCAGTCTTTCAACTTAACTATTTCGACAAAATTTTCTTTTTTTTCATTTTTTTTCATTTTTTTCCTTTACTATTTTTTTTTTGAATTTTTTTTCACAACTTTCAAACATGAAATCAGATCAAACTTAGCACTACAACTACCACCAATTAACTCAAGTTCCATCACATGAGTAAACAAAACAAAAATGCTAAGCAAAAGGCTAAGTTCAAGGGGTTTAGTGAAACAAGCGAATGGGTAAAGGTTCAAAATTGACTACTACGGATAAATGTTAGGTAAGTGGGTCCTATGGGGTTGTTCTATGGTTGATCCTAATGCCTCAATCATTTCAATATGAATCCCGGTCTCGAGTTTCAAGATGCACGCACCCCCAAGTTCTACCACTTAGTGAGCATCATTGCACACTCCAAACAAGCAAATAAATATAATAATGTCAAAGAATAGGCTTCTCACATATGGAAATGATGGAATTGGGTTACCGACATGACACATGCAAGTTTACTACATCCAAAGTTTGCCACCCCTAGTTAGGCATTCCCTTTTCAAATTCCACAAACTAATCGGGTTTCAAATTTAGGGAATCAACCATGACCAAGAACCTTTACCAGTGATTAATATTTTTAGAGAAAAATGTTAAAAATTTTAAAATTTTGTCCAAATTTCCATTTCTCCAAAATATGTGTACCGATGATTATCCCATCCCCACACTTGGGATACATTGTCCCCAATGTATGGTTGTTCCAAATTCAACATGATTTCTTGTGATCTTTACCAAACCCAAACACTCCCCCAAGTACAAAACAAAAATAGCAAATAAATTCAAAGAAAATTATCATGGACCTGATGGTAGATGATCTGATAGTGCTTTTATATTGTTATATGAAGACTATGGGTAAACCTGCTAAGCACCTTATCAAATATGCTTCTAAAATTCCACGTGCTTCCCCACACTTGCATGTTTGCATCGGCTTGAAACTAAAAAGACAAAACAAAACCTAAAAAAATTAATAACACTCACTTTCGTAGGAATCATGGTTGCATTTAGCATATATAACAAGCATTTTAAACCTCTCGATAGGCCCGAGTGGACGAGTGAAGTCTCGTGAAGGTTTCTAGGAACACACCCACAAAGTTTCAGAAAAAATATCATAAAAATAACTAAAAATTACAAACATTTCAGGTTGCCTCCCAAGTAGCACTAAGTTTTAGGTCTTCAGCCAGACCATACCTGTCACCACTCATGGTGGTCGAAAGTGGTTCTTGCCTTCTGAGAGTTCTATTACTGTTTGCTTTTCTTAATCTAGTGGGTTCCACAACGTCATCCAAACATGGAACGAACAGCGTTGTCTTAACTTGAGCGTTTTTAGGATCAGGTGGATCACTAACTTTTTTTTCATTTGGGCTTCTCATGCTTTATTTCCATCTCTATCACTAGCTCTTTATTTTCTTTTAAATCTACAGACTCTTTTAAGTCCACCTGCTTATCTCTATCATACTTGCAACCATTATCAGAAGTTATGTGCTCGCTTACATGTGAGATGTAGGGAGGAACACACACATTAGTAACATTTGCATCAAAAAATTTGTCATTAACAAAATAGGTGATCGACTTGGAAAACACATCAAAACGTAACTTATGAGTTTCACATGTCATATCAATTGTTCCATCCTGACAGTTGATTTGAGCATTGGCATTTGCCAAAAATGGTCATCCTAAAATAACCTTTTGTTGCTCGTTTATTCTCACTGGTGCATAGTCAAGCACCATAAAATCCACCGGATAGTAGAAATCTCCCAACTTGATTATCACATCTTTTACCATCCCCCTAGGACGTTTGCAGGTCAAGTCAGCTAACACCACGGTGGTGTCAACCTCCCGTAAAGGGCCGAACTCATATTGATCATATAATGCACCAGGCAAGATACTAACACCTGCCCCATAATCTAAGAGTGCTATTTTTATCTTAAACTTTCCTACTTTGATTGGAATGATGGGTTCTCCTAGGTCACTCTCTTCTACTCCATCGATTTCATTTCCTTACCTGCAACTTTTTTTGATAAAAAAAGTAAAGTCGTTAGTGAAAATTTTAGAATTGGGGAGGATACTAACCAAATTAATATATACATTTTTCATGTTCTTTATGTTTGTCCCTTGATGTTGTTGATTCATGATCGTATCACTTGGTAGCTTCCCCAGATCTTTCCTAAGAGCTGCCACTTCTTCTGCTAGTTGACCAACTTGCTTGCTCAAGGCCTCATAGCTCTTGTCTCTCATCTCATTTGATTTCTTCATCTCTTTCATAAACTCCAGAAGTTCCTTGTTCGTTGGCTCTCTATTTCCTCCTGATCCACCATTGTCTTGGTTATTCTGGTAGTTCCTGTGACCACCCATGTTATAGCTTCCCTGATTGAAATGACCACCCTGTCATGTTGACCTGTTCTGATACTACTGATGTGAATTACCTTGCAAGTTTAGGTTTAACTGGTTGTCTGGGTTACCATATCTGAGGTTTGGGTGATTCCTCAAACCAGGGTGATAGGTGTTATTGTTTGTGTTGTTGTATGGCCTCCATCACCTTATACATAATTCACCTCTTCCAACCCCTCATCAAACTCTGGATAATGTTTGGCAGTATGTCCAGCTTCACCACATCCCTGGCATATAGTAAAGGAGCTTGTGGCCTTCACTGTAGCCTTACCTGCCGACTGACCCGACCTTGAAGCCCTCCTATCCGAATCATCAATTACATTATTTGATTTCCTACGCGACTTAGTTTGTATTTTTGAATGTATACTTATCTGTTCTAGTAACTCCTAGTCATCGTCCCTAGTATTGGTCATGAAGGTTCCTGCACTTGTCGAGTTTACATCTCTCACATCTTCAGCAGATAACCCATCATAAAAAGAGAAAATCAATTCCCATTGGGAAATGTCATGATAGGGGTAGGTTCTCAACAACTCCTTAAACCTTGTCCAAGCCTTATGAAATGGTTCATCCTGTTATTGATTGAGTGTTCAAATGACCGTTCTAGCATCACTGGTCTTCTACGGGGTATAATACTCCTCTAAAAATATTTGTTGTATTTGTTCCAATGTATAAATGCTAGCAGCAGGTAGTAAGTGAAACCACTTCTTTGCATTTCCTTTTAGTGTAAACTGGAACAGGACCAACATCACTTCCTCTAGTGTGAAACCTTGTGCCCCAATGGTCTCACAGATAGCACTAAATTCCTACAGATGTAGATAAGGTTCTTCCTTGGATAGCCCATAAAACTCTGGAAGAATAGCCAGACTGTTGGATCTAATCTCAAACGATCTCCCTCTAACTTGTGGCCTAACTATGGGTGATGCAGCTCCAGCTATGGCGGGGAGAAAATGGCTATCAACCCCTCGAATAATAGCTTGGTATGGTTGAAGCCCGGGCTTTCGATTCGCCCGAGGAAATCCTTGCCTTCTACCTTGACCTCTGCCCTGATTCTGCCTTTGCTGCCTTGGTTGTTCATTCTGTCTGTATCAGCCTTAGTTGTTATTGGGTTCATTGTATTGCACCTCATCTTCAACATATTCATCTTCATACCCATCACTTCGTCCATCTATGTCATCATCCCAAGTATGGATACTTAACCTCTTAAAACTCTCCTCTTCATCTTCGAACCTGTTAACCCCTTTTTGTTGTCTCGGATTCTATCTTGGTTGAGGATAGGGATTCTGTCTTTGAGGTGGTTGGTGTGGAGCAATTGGAGGTTGTCTTTGTGGGTTGTTTTGTGGCTGCAGATTTGGGTATGCGAGTGGGTCATTGGGTTGGTTTGGTAAAGGTTGGTTTTGTGGTGGATTTGGCAACTGGTCATTGGGTGGGTTCTGATTAGGTGGTGGTGGGTTTGGATTTTCCATCCTACACTCCTTGACTACACTTGTTGATTGAGTTTTTGTTCACGATTGTGCTTGATTTCTTCGAGCGGTCTTCTCGATTTCGGGATCAAACACTAACAAAGACTTGTTCCTTGCGTACCGGGTATGCATGCACGGAGCTGTCACCTGCACACACAAGCACACCTAGCGTAACAAAGAAAAGAGAATAAATAAAATAAGCAAAACAAATAAAAATTTAAACATGACACTTTGTGCACTAATTCCCCGGCAACGGCGCCATTGTGATTGCGATTTGTCAGACCTAATCAAAAATAATTATAAGCTTCCAAACTCACCTAAAATAGCTAGGGTAAGACGGGTCGATCCACAGGTAATATGTGGAAAGTGTAGTTAAATTCAAAAGGTTATTGCTTGATTACAAAAACTTAGTAAAAATGAATAATTGCGAAAAGTAACGAACTTGATAAGTAATTTGATTGCAAACAATGATGGGGAAGAGTAATCTCCTCCGGGTTAAGGTTTACAACTTAAACTTGCTTTGATAGTTAAAAACGGTTACAGAGACACAACCGGGTTGATTCGATTAAAGACAATAGATTTAATGAGACTGTTGTTAAAGAACTACTCGAATCATATCCTACGTTTGTATTACCCAACCTCATCTAAAATTGACGTTTACAGTTGAAAAGAAATCTAAAACAATCAAAACCAGAACAATTGAATTATAGGCAACACACATATTTTAGAATCTTTAAACAATAAATAATGTTACTCGGCTTACCTTGCTGTGTTGAAATATTAACTCAACCAAAAACCATCAAGAACAAGTCATAGTATAAACCCTAATCACCCGGAGAAGATCACGGGTGGATTAGCCGGACATGACAACGAAAAGCAAATCAAAATCAAAGGTAAACATTGTATCTAACGTTAAAGATTCAAATCGAATGATTAGAAACACTTGAAAAGCCTTGAAATCTCCTCCGGGAGCCTTCGGAAAGCCTTGGGGACGAATCTAGCACTTGGGGACGACTTGGAATGAAAGATCCCTTGAAAACCTAATTTTTACGCTTTATAAGTGATTTCAGTGCGTCACGTACCATAGGTCATCTTTCCACCGTAAGTTATGATAGGGGCATTCTGTTTAGTTTTTGAACTGATGCACCGTAGGTCATCTTTTGGCCGTAAGTCAGGTTAGGGGGTACACCGTAGGACCTGTTTCCGCCGTAGGTCATGGCCGATCAGCTTTGTCCGATTCTTGTTTTCTTCATAACTTCTTCGTTCGAACTCCGTTTTCCTCTCCGTTTACGTCATGTTCTCGTAATTGAATTCCCCATCACCTCATCTATCATGATCTTCGCTTATCATCCATGTGCATTCTTCAAAACCCATCAAATGATTGTGTTTAACCTACAAAACATCAAATCATCATAGTTAACTTGTTCAACACAATCTCTTACACTTAAACACATTAGATACATTAAAGTTAAACATTTAACCATGATAAACCTCATTCCAAACCCATTACATCAACTTACCTCCCACAACCAAAATTATTCATGAGGTTCAATACACAAAATAAAACTAATACCTAACTGATATTATTTAGGCCAACCTGGTTTGTTTCCGTATGATTTCTTACCCGTCCATTTTGACGCATCTTCAAAAAACGATTTCTACTCCTTCCAACATCCTTGTAATGTTTTATATTGTTTATAGATCTATGAAGAAATAAAATCACCATTTATGATAGAGAACGCCATAGAGTAAGAAAATCGTAAATGAGATCGATCAGGTATTTAGCTAGTTATATACATACACAAAAGGTTAACTATAATCATAATAATGAGGTTGTTGAAGAATGCATCATACATGACTTATGATTTATGTTGTAAATAGATGCATAAAAACAAATGTAAAAGGTATATGATTAAGGAACCTAGAATGAAAGAGTCAACCGGTTAAAGTTAGACAACTCTTGTTATAACATCAACTTCTAATGAAAATATTCTTTTAAATGATAATAATTCACAATTCCTGGATTCTATTACAAAATGCAGCATCATATATTTTAAGCACCTGAATGACTACTGATTATGGAAAATTATTACTTTTTAAAGTCCATATCATTTAGCATGAATTATTAGCTTCTTCTTTACTGGTTTTTATCCTGCTATCATTTTACTCATTTAATCATTGTTTTTTAATTATTTTCTAAATATTTATTATTAAATCTTAATCTTGTCATCATTGTCGTCAAGGTTGATTTGTTGAGTTAGGGCGTCCGATATGGTAGGGCTATCTTACGAGGCCAAATCCCCATTTTTTTAACACTTAACATGCCGGTTCTCCAACAACCAGGACCACTTTTCAGCTAGTACTATGGCTAATTATTTTCTAAGCTTTGATACGAGAAAGCGGACCATCCATCTCGGTTTTGTATGCTTCTTGTGCCTCATGTTCAATCGTGGCTTCACTTGCACCACTAGGTCGGTTATTAACTTTTCGGTTGTACATCCTCTTAAACATTGTCACGTTTCGATTAAGTCCATCCGCTTCTCTAGTGGAATGTCGAGCTTACACTATTCTCCCCGGCCCATTTGTTTAAAAACATTTTCATGGATGCATCTTAAATTTTTTTTGCTATTTTGATTATTTCCCTAAAAAAATAAGAAATAAAAGTTGACAAGTGATACAAATATGGTGGGGAATTAAGGGAATATGTTTTATATAAATTTGATACCAATGACAGGGTCTTTTAAATGTCGATCCAAGCTTTAGTCAAGGCTAGTTCCTTGACTCCGGTCCATTTCTCGCAATGGGTTCGGGTGGTTACATCGGGTGTTGATGTAGAAGGTTGTCAAAAAGTATTTGAGGGTGGTAACAATCAGAGTAGTCAAAAGTATTTCGTGTTTGTTGGTACGGGTGGTTGCCTTGGATGAAGGGGTTGTTTGGGATTGAACTTGTTCTTTAGGTTTTGGATGAAGGGTTTGGTGAAGCCTTAGTGCTAACTTTCATATTAGTATTGTTAATATTTTAGTAAAATTCATCGGTCTTATCCCTTGTCTAATATCATAGTAAAATTTATCTGGCTCAAATCTGTTTCAATGCTGGTATGTTTGCTTTTGTGACGTATGTTTAATTACTTATGTGTGGTATACATTATATTTTGATTGTTATGCGTATACTAGTGCTTATATGATGTGTGATGTATGCAATATAATCTGATATTTTGCTTATGAATATACATATGTAAAAATAATAATAATAATAATAATAATAATAATAATAATAATAATAATAATAATAATAATAATAATAATAATAATAATAATCATCATCATCTTATGTGATGCATGCTTATGTGATATATACACTATAATTTAGTTGTTATCGATATCGAGCTGGGGGTCTTTTTGGAAGCGGTCTCTCTGTCTCCCAAGATAAAGGAAAGACTGGCTACCACCTACCCATCCCAGGCTCTACTTCCAATGGAAGATCCTGTGTATGTTTGTTTGTTTGTTTTGGGTAAATAACAGTTGTTAAAGATTGAGGTAGAAAATTCATGATATTTGAGTGGTTGGAGATGTTGAAAATAGTAAAAATATTAGCGTATATAGGGACTATTTACGGTGAGTATTCCCAAAATGTTCTTTGACTAATTCTTTCTCAAAAATGCCTCCAAACAACGTGGTAGCATCTGCCGTTTTAATAAAGTCGCCGGAAGTTTCATTTTAACGGAAAATCGCCCCGATTGTGTTACATTGGGAAAATAGTCAACAGTGTTTCTGTTTGAAACTTTCTAGCTTTATATATAAAATAACAACGGTCACGAACCTATTTAAAACGGCCATATGAAATGTTCGAACAAACCTATTAAAAGTTCCAACGAAACATTTTAAGGCTGGAGTCAGCTATATTAAGTGGGGACATTTTTAAAAAGATGTTAATCAAATGGACATTTAGAAAACAAACGGGACATTTTAGTAATTTTTCCTATTTGTATGGGTTATAAAAATCTAGGTAAACTTTTTTATAAATGCAACCTTAACACATGTAATACATGTTGACGGTAACTTTTTAAACCTACAATGACGTGATAGTAGTCATGATTGGGCTCATCACGCCCCGACTCATCATGCCCCGGCTCACCAAGGGCGGCGTGGTGTTTCAAGTGTGAACGACCTGCGTGATCATGGTCACGCCCCAGTCATAACCATTATAAAGTTGGTGTTTAATTTTTCATTTGGATTTTGATTGGCGTGAATATTTATATAGTTTATGATTGGGAGAGCATATTTTAAATCCACAACCGTTTACAGCAATAGACCAAGTTATTAATTGTCCCTACAAATTAGGTGGATTCAAATTCTAACAATTACAAATGAATTAAAATTAGATGGTATCCATTATTCAATAGTAAAAAATTGGTGTTAAAAGAACCTGAATTTACCGTCAATGTTTAAAACTTTTATAAGACTTATAAAAGTCGGTCTGTCGGTCCATATCAGTTGGTTAAAAAAGAATTATCAAGATAAATTATGTACATGTTAAAACATCTTAAAAGTCGAATCAAACTATTCCAAAAACGGCGCCGTTTTCATCAAAGGCTACATTCACATCTACCTATTCTTCCACAATACCATTGGTCGTTTTTTTTAAAAGCTCGGATATCCGGGATACCAATGGTGAAAATGTATCTTATACACTCGCGAACGCTCAAGCCCATCAACCATCAATGAAAACCAACCAAAGGTTCACTGCAGTAGAATTCGATCAACCAACAATATATTACTATAAGTAAGACTCGAACTCACGAACTCCAATGATGGGCCTATTTGATTGATAGTTAATTGGTGGTGTCTACGACCCCAATCTTCTTCACCACTCATGGTGCAACCACCACTCATGGTGCAACCACCACCGTCCATCACCTACCGCTACCTGCCACCGCCAAACTACCAACATCTCCGTCACCACCTCCGGCGACTCTGATCGTCAACCATTCACTTTCCCCCTTTTCACACCTCCACTTTGGCATCTCCGACGTGTCCGCCAACTGTTTGATTCTTTGCCTCAATGACTCCGATAACGATAACCTCTTCGATTGGGCAAAATCACCACCCACAAACGAACAACAAGATGATTCCTCAATCGAATTCCACACGTCTTGATCAAGTATACTTGTGGGTGAATCTGTTCTCATGTGTTCACACTCAATCTCCTTCGAATTCTCGTCGAATTGCTGAACGTAAGGGTGTTCCACAAGCTGTTTCGCCGTCCACCTCTGTGTCGGATCAAGAATTAGACATTTGCTCACAAAGTCCCTTGCTTGATCGGAAAACCCATCTGGGATCGCCGGAGTTTCGCCGGAGAAGGCGATTCTGTAGAGAAGTGATACCGGGTCGTCAACGTTTGACCAGGGTGAGACTCCGGTGGCCATTTCGATCAACGTGCACCCGAGCGCCCATACGTCCGATGGAAACCCTTGTTGTTCCCCTCGGGCTACTTCGGGCGCCATGAACATTGGCGTCCCGCTGATCAGGGACGCCTGTTGTTGCGCCCATTTGGCGCAACCAAAATCCCCAATTTTCACAATATTATCATCTTGTACCAAAATGTTTCTCCCCTTGATGTCACAATGCACCACTCCAATTGAATGAATGTACTCCAACCCTTTAACAATTTGTCTAGTGTAGTTTTTAACTTCCAAACTACTTAACCCTTGCCCGTCTCGACCGTTGACCAAGTCAACGATCGAGCCACGCGACATGTGATCAAGAAAAATATTGTAAACCATCTTGTTGTTTTCCGTAGTAATGTCACACCCTTTGTAGCCCACCACATAAGGACTTTTCAAGATGGACAAAAAATGTTGCTCCTTTCGCAAGCTCTCGGCTTGTGACAACTCGGCGGATTTGACCGCGAAGACATCACCGGAGGTGGAGGTGGCGGCGGAGACGGTGGCGGAGGAACCACGGCCAAGAAGAGGGCCTCTAGTCCACTCCATGGTGGTTTTCTATTTTCTTGAAAGAATGAAGATACAAAGAGTGTGGTGTTTGATGAATGATGACAATTGTTGTTTTGTTAGGTTGGTTAATTTTTGTGGGATTTGTGGTTTATATATAGAGGTGTGTAAAATGTTTTGAGTTTAATATTTAGGGTATAAAAAATGGTGCCTTTTTTGTAAGGGGATATATAAAAAGAAAAGGGGTTGTAGTTTTCTTGTTGAAAAGGTGTAAGAAGTTGTAGTTATGTGGTTGGGTGGCTTAAGTGTATAGGTGGCATGTAATGTGTTTCTAGAGTTGACGATATCTTTAACGGAAGTTTGATGAGGTGGCAGCTTTTTGGGCAGGCGAAGACGGCAGCTACGTGGCAAGGACACTTGTCATCAAGGGTATGTCTTCAAGTTCAAATTGAAAATATATTCTCTAACTTGTGGGATTTCTTTCTTAAATAATAGATTATAATTAGGGAATAAGCCACGTTTGTAAAAATAGATATGAAGCTCGTGGTGTTTTTTTATGGTGGTCGAAACAGAGGTAAAAAGATTATTATATATGTTGTCTTGCACGTTATATTGTAAAAATTAAGTTAACGTTGAAATGATAAATTCGTTAAAAAAGTTAGCAACAAAGAAAAAGATTTAAAAAAAGAAATATAGAAGAGTAATTTTAACTAAATGAATATAAAAAAGAGGAAAAAAACAAGGTTTATCAACCGAACCAGGTTTAACAAAAGTGTAAGCTTACCAGTGGCGTACGAGTTATTGTTTTGTTTCGTAAAGAATCGTATTTAAGTAAAATGAAGAAGGAAAAAGAAAAAAAAAATACACGAACATTGTTAAATGAGGTATAGTAAATATTATACTAAATTTTTGTATTTGTTTCACCATAAGTTTGATAATTTTTAAGTTTGAAGGTTTATATTTTAGCATTATCTTATAATTTTGTGTCGAAATTTCATAAACACGCAAGTATGATAATTAAGTAGAGACGGTGAAAGTGGTGAGTAATTAATACTTAAAAGACAGGATAGTTTTGAATTTTGATAAGTTTATCTTGATTATAGGTTAGATGATGTGATTGAGGATAAGGATAAGTAAATCTTGAAAATATAGAGTTTGAAACCAAACCTAAAACTTAGGGTTGGATGCCTTATTTTGTGCTTGTGTTTGTTGACTTTGAACACTAAAGATTTTTGGGGATTTATGTGGTAAAGTTGGAGAAGTTTGGAGGCAATGGGTTGAACCACTAAGGTGGTTGGTATAAAATATGCCACTTTTTGGTGGAATATCCCCTCAAACTTTGAGTAATTTGACTTGTACTCTTGTACAAAAGTGAAGTCTTGGGGCATATACCCTTTCAATTCATGGGTTAAGTTTCACGTCAAAAAAGTAATTTTTTTTATTTTTTTACTTATAGAATAACTTTCAACTCAATCCGATGATGAACCAAGAAGCTAAACAAAACAATTTAGAATTTTTGTAACTTTATAATCAAGACATGAAACATGACATTTAAATAAACGTCAATTAAGAATTTAAGATCTTTTGCACGTCATGTGATGTACAACAATGTTGTTCAACATAACATATACAATCAAACAATTAAATTTCTTGCATATATCTATGAACATTGTTCATTAGTGAGTTACGGGGATGTGAATTTCTAATATGATACGGATCTAACACTAAATCTAAATATTCAATATTTTCATTCGGTTTAAATGAGTTCAAGCTAAACCCAATCACATATACATGATTAATTAAACGGGCTATAGTCTTCGGCCAGTCTACATGCTTACATGTTGAATGGTTGATCTTTTTTTTTTTTTTTACTTTTTAGATATGAAAGTCTATGTGTCGTACATGAAATCCAAGTTTGTGTTAACTTTTCTAGTTCGCACCGGATTTGACCCATTAACCGGTAAATATGACCTATTTAATACCCCTATCTATACAGTGTATTGTAAACTCCAATACTACATGTAACAATAATAAAAAATAACATGTGTTGTGTGGTGATGGTTGTATTACATCATTGACATCTTCTAGAAAGAGAAAATGTGGTTTTTGTTACTTGTGAATGAAGTTTTGGGTGAAATGATTTGGCTAGTAGATAGATAATAGATTAGTGGTTATAACTTATAAATCAAGATTATTATTATACATAACATAACGGCCCATTAATTCAAATTTCAAGCGCTTGCCGGTGAAGTTAGCTCGATTAGTTGGAACAACGTAAATCATATATTGTAGAGGATACAAGTATTAGCGTGTCCCATAAGATAATTTTCTTCATTTTATTATTTATTATAAATATATTATATTTTTAATATTTATTTGGTTGTTGTATCTTTAGTCACACTCCACGCACGTGTCCCTAACACCAGTAATATGGAGATTTAGTTTTAAGCGAAAGTTTTTTATATCATATTTTATTTTTCTTCTTATAATAATGGTGTTATTATATATGTTACAATTAATTAGTTTACGAGTGTAGGAAAATTTTAACGTATGGTTAAAAGTAATTTTACAATTTTAAAAGAAAATTATAATTAAAAAAGAAATCATCAAGAAGGGGATAAAGAAGATTGCATGTTTAGGGTTAAATTTATGTTTTGTTTGTGGGTTTTAAACAAAGATATAAGTTTAGATGCATAGGAGATAACACTAAAATTCTAAATTAGAGGTCTAAGTACTCCATCCTTGGTTAAGGTCATCTAAGCTTGAGTTTGGCTAGTTTCCAGTTTTATGTTCAAATATCAAGTTTGGGTTGTGAGAAAGTTTTTAAGCTCGAAATTGGCTCAAGATTTAGATTGTTTATTATTCTAAAAATTATTTCATTATATACACGTGTGTGCGTGTTATTTTTTTATCATTATTATATTTAATAATATTAATTACATAATATATCTTATACCAATTAAAATTATTATGTGTATATAAGTAGCAGGCTCTTTTTAAGCACACAAGCCTATTCCAAGTTTGTGTTCAGATTCGAGCTTGTTCATTAAACGAACTTAATTTAATCCCGAGCTTAGCTTGATTCAAGTTTTTAACAAGCCGGTCTCGATTAGTTTTGCAGGAGCACGGATCCCATTTACACTTCTAATCTAAACATATAACAAGTACTTTTGATGTAATGATGTTCTTTGATGCTAAACAAGTTAAAAGAAATCATGCAACAGTTAAGTTTTTTCCTATGTTTTATCTTATTTTTTATGATGCATCATGTACTAAGGAACTAAGATAACAGAAAATATCTAACATGTATGTTACATCATTATATTTGATATTTAAATCATCATTATTAGGATAAGAGCTTAATTATTTTCCTAATAACATTTGGTAGTGAAATGTCAAATAAAAATAAGAATAAATCACCATTTTCTAATAACAACCTATATATTAAATTAATATTGATCGTGCACTTACGACATTTAATAGAGCCTACAATATATGCAATTAGTTGGGTTTGAAGTAAGGTGTGGTCCTCATGGAATATTTAAAATGCATACATTAATTGGATGAGTAGACAAAGCAAGAGGGTCTACCAACTTTTAACACAAGCAAAAGTCAAATCAACCATACTAATCAATTTTGTTAAATGTGAATCTGACGTGAAGTGATTATTATTTTATGAAATTTTGCTAGCACATTGTAATCGTTGTTTTAACGAGTCTATAGTCTACCTAAACTACGTGTGTATAGTATATGTAAACTTACATAAAATGGTGTGTGCATGATACAATTTTATGGTGTACAAATCATCTATTATTTAGCGGAGCGTTAATCAAACATTTAAATTCTTTTTTTTACATACCTTATTTGTCTTGCTTATGCAAACAAATAGGGTTTAAAGAAAGAAAATAAAAACTTTTACCTCCACAATACAATTTAAAAGCAATCTACTATCACATATGAGTTAAATAGATCGACTATACAATTTTTCACTAAACAAAATTGTTTAATCCACACCTACTAGACTCAACAACTCATGTTGACTAAAATTGCAAAGCAAAATTGTTGTAGGTTAAATAAGCAAAATTGCCTGTAAATATAAATAAACAAAACCAATGTGTGACTAACTCATTTAATAGAGGTTTTTTTTTTGAAGGTAAAGCCCTGAGTTCAAACCCGGACAAAATTTATTATAGAAGTAGGAGTAGTTTGGATTTACCGTTAAAAAATATAAATAAACGAGCTCGATAAACAAACAAGAAGTCTAACTCATAATAAATGACATTTACGATAAATAAAATATTAAAAAAAAAGTAATGCAACTAGCATCAAACAGTAGCGATGCTCAATTACTCATGGAAGAGGTGGCGAAGATTAAATGTGATCCTAACATCACAAGTTGTCTAACCAATGATAAATGACATTGATGATACAAAAAATTATTATAAAAAGTAATGTTTAAAGAGTTTTAAATTTTTACTATTAATTTACCAATTTGAGTGGCTTGATAAAAAAAATATAATGAAACAAACAAATTGTCCAACCCATAAGGCGTGAATCGAGCCTTATAGCTAGTCGATCACAAGTAACTCACAAACAATTAATTCATTTACACATTGCATTAACGATTAAGTCTTATCATACAGTGATGATTACGAAGTAGATAAACTATAAAACTTGATAAGTATTGTAAAACCTAAAGGATTACAATTATGAGGGTAAAACTGAGAGACATAAATATCGATGAAATTAAATAACATAACTTTCATTCCGATTCAAGGTTCACACCCGAAGACGAACATAGTTGATAAAGGTGATTGGGGATCGAAAAGACAACAAAGACCGGTTGTCCCCATAAAAGCTATTTTCTGTAGCTCTTTTAGCCCAATCTTTCATTTAATATACTAAATTACTAATCTAGTTATTCATTTAAACAGATAATATCATGGAATACTAAGAGCACTTAAAGTCTTTATACTCTACTTTATCTTTAAAGTATAAGGAGAAGTAAAAAATAGAAAAGATGAGAAGAATTATTATCTATTATATCTTAGATTCAAGTGTTAAGAAAATTCAATAACTTAATGGTAAATAATTGAAACTTTAAATGATAAACCAATGATATTTTAGTCTTAATCATATTTTTTAAGTTTCATATTTTTTTAAATGCTTATAACATTTACATACAAGTTATTTTTTTAAAAAAATTACCCCATAAGAACAAGTGTTTTTTTAATCTTTAAAACACATATAATATTGATACATAAAAAACGAATTTTTTTTCATATTATTTCAGCTCATTGTATAATATTAGGTAATTGTGTAGTGTTCATCAGGTCATTGTGTAATAATATCATATCATTATGGCTAAGTGTTGACCATTTTTTATGCATTTTGTTTTTTAAAAATGATGATTATCAAATAACATATTGCTAAAATATAATTTTACGTCTTCCAGTTCATTGTATAATTTTGGTCAGGTCATTGTGTAATCCTTATCAAGCAGCTCATTATGTTTATTGCTACTCATCGCATCTAGTGCTAGTCATTGTGTTATCCATTGTGTCCATTGTTAACCATTGTGTTTTTTAAAATGGTGATTTTCAAATAACATAATGCTAAAAATGTAATTTTTATGTTTTTTCCAGTTTATTGAGTAATGCTAGTCAGGTCATTGTGTAATTCTCGTTAAGTAGCTCATTGTGTCTATTGCTAATTATGAGTCTAGTGTTGGTCATTGTGTTACCCATTATGTCTAATGTTGACTTTGTGTTATGTATTGTGTTTCTTAAAATGATGATTTTCAAATAACACAATCCTAAAAATATAATCTTTTTATGTTTTTCAGTTTATTATGTAACTTGATCATGTCATTGTGTAATCCTCGTCAAACAGCTCATTGTGTTTATTGCTAAATCATCGAGTCTAGTGTTGATCATTATGTTACCTATTGTGTCTAATGTTGACCATCGTGTTTTTTAAAATGATGATTTTTGGATAATACAATAATGAGATATGTAAACTTTTTATGTTACAAGTTCATCATGTATTACTAATCAGATAATTATGCAATTCTCATCAATTCAAAAGATTACACAATTACCTGACGAAATTACACTATGAGTTAAAAAAGCATGCAAAAAACTTTATTTTCTTATAACAACACTATACGCGTTTTAAAGATTAAAAAAATGCTTGTTTTATGGTGAATTTTTTTAAAAAATAATATTGTATCTAAAAGTTATGAATGTTTAAAAACATGTTAGAAGTGAAAACATTACCAAAATTGCCCTCAACCTAATTTAATGAAAAGGACACGTGTCAGCATCTTAATACTTTTTACACAGTTTAGTTTGAAAAATAATTTGTATTTGAACCTTTCCCTAAGAAGAAAAAAAACGTCCATCTCATTCTTTATATATTTCTATTTATGCATATATATATATATATATATATATATATAATAGATTCAGGATCTTTTCAGAACTTATAAAGATAATGAAAACTACGAGAACTCATCCTAGCCACTGATTAATGTATTTTTATATTTAATGTACTATAACATAAAGGGTATTAAGGTAAATTTACAATTATCTCATTTATATATTCCTTATTTATCTCATCATATTTTGATAAATTTCAAATTAATTTTGACTAGAATCTTTAAATATGGTAATCTTCATCCTAAATAAAATTTCACACTAAAATCTTTATAGGTTTTGATCATTCCAAAAAAAATCAAAATCAAAATCTCATATCAAATTAAAATCCCATATAAGCAATTGAAGATCAACGACAAATCAATTTAAGCTTTTGATATCGATACTATACAAGGCTTTCGATGAAGATGGACAGAAGATGAAGATGATGGAGATGATGTCGCTGATAATAATGACGATGACAACACAAATGCTTTCGGTTTTTAATTCTTTTGAAGATAACGACTATAACAAAGATGATGTTGTTGATGAATTTTTCTACTTAATTCTGGGTGTATAATTTTGATATTAACTATACAGATAAAGATGAAGATCAGTCGAAGATGAAGATGAGTCAAAGATGAAGATGACGCTATAATGAAGATGACACTATAATGAAGATGATGTCATTGATGAAGATGACGACGACAACAGAAAGGGTTCTGACATTTATGAAGTTATCAACTTGATAATACTATTTAGGTTTGTTGTAGATGTATAATTTTAATATTTATTATGCAGATGCTTTTGAAACTTTTTCAAAGTATGAAGTAGTATCGCTAACGTATATGTATATAGACTTACGTATACATGAAATGTATGTAAACTTAATTACATATACATAAAGCTATATGTAAATTTGGTTGTACTACAAGAAAAATGGTTTTTTGGGACCACATTTTTTGCGGCGACAACTTTTTCGTCGCAAAAGAGTCACAAAGCGACAAAAAGAAATAATTTTTTTGACTTTAAAAGTCAACAACTTTTTTGCGGCGATTTTTCGTCGCAAAAAGTTAAAATTAATTATTATTACTTTTTTAATATCACGAAAACCTTTTTTAAGAGCGGGAAAAATCCCGCGTAATCATTTGCGGCGACTTTGTCGTCGCAATAAACAACTAAATATTATAATATATAAATAATTAAATGGTTTCGTCGCAATTGCATTATTGCGGCGATATATCGCCGCAAAAAAGAACCCCCATTTAGTCGGGACAGTTCACATTTTCATCATTTTACAAACTACCACACCACAGCCCCACTGCGCACCCCACCCTCACCCCCACTACGCACCCCACCCTCACCCTTGCGCACCCCACCGTCGGCTCCCTCACCACCGTCGCC
>BJCO01368444.1:0-13009 GCA_018326465.1 Flaveria floridana | reverse complement strand
TCTAGTTGGAGGAAACCTAGTTACATGGAGAAGCAAAAAACAAAAAGTGGTAGCACTATCCAGTGCCGAAGCCGAGTTCCGAGGAATAGCAAGAGGAGTCGCAGAAGTCTTATGGATACGAAAACTACTAACTGAGATCGGCTTCCCTCCAACCAAAGCCAGCAAAATAATGTGTGATAACACAGCGTCAATTCAGATATCAGAGAATCCAGTTCAACACGATCGGACCAAACATGTAGAAGTCGACAGACACTTTATCAAAGAGAAGCTTGAAATTGGCATTGTAGAACTTCCGTTCGTTCGCTCTGAAGACCAACTGGCAGATGTACTGACAAAAGCCGTCAACGGAAGAATCTTCAGCAACTGTTTAACCAAGTTGAATATTGGGGATCCCACTATTCAACTTGAGGGGGAGTGTTAAAAGAAAAAGTGAATAATTAAGAGGATCAGCTCAACATCATATCCCATTCAAAAATAACAAACTTTAATTATAGAAATTCCATTGTAGCACAGGCTGAATTTCTATGTATAGGCCTCAGCAGGCATCCATTTAATCCATGTAATTGTCTCCATTGTAATACAAGAAAAATACAACCAAGAGTATTCTGATTATCATTGTGAAAACAGACCCTCCCTGGACCCTGCGAACGCGGGAGCTCTTTGCAGTACCAGGTACGCCCTTTTAGTTTTGAGTAGTATTCAATAGTGGGTAGTTCACTTGTATTTATTGTTTCTATACAAACGTATGTCATTCTTGTTGAGAAATATGAAAGTAGATTCTTCTTTTTATATAGTAAAATAATTATTAGTTTTGAGTAGTATTCAATAGTGGGTAGTTCACTTGTATTTATTGTTTCTATACAAACGTATGTCATTCTTGTTGAGAAATATGAAAGTAGATTCTTCTTTTTATATAGTAAAATAATTATTAGTTTTGAGTAGTATTCAATAGTGGGTAGTTCACTTGTATTTATTGTTTCTATACAAACGTATGTCATTCTTGTTGAGAAATATGAAAGTAGATTCTTCTTTTTATATAGTAAAATAATTATTAGTTTTGAGTAGTATTCAATAGTGGGTAGTTCACTTGTATTTATTGTTTCTATACAAACGTATGTCATTCTTGTTGAGAAATAAGAAAGTAAATTCTTCTTTTTATATAGTAAATCGTTCTCCCTAGCCTAGATAATTTTGAACGGGTTTTAGATATTAGCTTTTTATTTTAATCTTTTTATGATATCAGAGCATTTGAAGGTTCTCAGTGACTAAATTACTATGCTTTCTATTTGAATTTCTGTATTTTAAATCAGACACCGACCGTAAAGATAAAAAAAATACAACATTGATTTTGTAATGAAGAAGAAAAGACAAAAGGTGAAGAAGAATTTAAGACAAAGTATTAAAGAAGAATGAAAATAAAGAAAGAAAGAAAGAAAAGAAGCCTCAATTTCTTGTTTTTGTCCTCTGGTTAACTTCAAAACCCACGCAGCTAATCGAAGTGAAAAAGGAAGAAAAGTCTGTAAGATAGTAAATACACTATTTGTGTTGTTTGTACAATTCACATATAAAATTTCTATCCTAATTAAATGGCTGAAGTTACAGCTAGCTACCTAGTGTGCTAACCTAAAGAAACTTTATATTCAATGGGAACCACAGTTTCTTCAGTTAATTTGACCCGCAGGTGATGCTTTTCTTACACAGATCTAGCCAGAGAACAAATAAACAGTCATGTGAATAATAACGAAATGGAAAAACAAAGAGACGCCATCAAACATATATTCATCCCATTTTACGAACACCGCAGGTTATCTTTACTTAGACGGAAACGTGTCAAGCAACAACTTTTAGTCACCAAACTAATTCCTTTCCGGTGACCCTGGATACAGGGAACCAGATGCAAATTATATTCCACGTCATCATGTGTCAAGTCAAAATCACTTATTATAACTTTATGAATGTAACCCCAGCAATTAATAACTAGCTCACAGGTATTATGTACTATGGTAGGTGATAAAACACTTGAATGCCATCCCTTGTTAAGTATATATATAGATAGGAACAATAAACAAAATATCAGGAAAAATTAATATCAGATCAAACTTGTGAGGAAATGAATTTCTTTGAGAGAGTAGCTATATTTGTTCTTTTACTTGTTTCACTCCACATTCAAAAAATGTATATGGTTGAAATCGACATCATTTCAGATTCACAGTTCTTGAAAGCCGAAGACACGTTGGTTTCCCCTTCAGGAACCTTTGAATTGGGATTTTTCACGCCGGGTAGCTCTAAGAATAGTTACGTTGGTATTTGGTATAAAAAATTCATTGTTAAAACAGTGGTTTGGGTAGCCAACAGAGATCTCCCACTCGCCAACGCATCATCAGGTGTGTTAAAGATTGTTCATCCAGGAAAGCTAGTCCTCATGAACGACACTGACGGCATCCTGTGGTCATCCGACGCAACATCATCAGGAAATGCAGTTGCAAAGCTTGAAGAGACAGGAAACTTAGTCATGACAGATGCAGACAACAACCAGATTCTCTGGCAGAGTTTTGATTATCCAACTGATACTCTTTTACCTGGCATGAAGTTCGGGAGGGACTTTATGACGGGCAGGGAATGGCATCTATCGTCATGGAAAACTAGCGAAGATCCAGCTCCCGGTGAATATACCTTTAGTGCTGACACGCATGGTTATCCTCAGAGCATGATCAAACAAGGCGCAGATAAGATCATATTCCGGGACGGACCATGGATAAATATGATGTTTAAAGGGCATTCATCATTGAATCAGAAGCGGAACATTACATACTATATAGTTATTAATGAAACAATGGTAGCTTGGACTTATAATCTTGTAAACAGTTCTGATTTATCGAGGTTCACCTTGACTTCTTCCGGGGAGCTAGAAGTTATGGTGTGGATGGAAGATACAAAAGATTGGGTATCTATGCTTGGATCAGGAAAGAGGGCCTGTGATCCATACAACATTTGTGGTGCTTATGGAAGCTGCATCAATGATGAGCAGCAGAGATGTCCGTGCTTAGACCAGACGAAATTTGTGCCCAGAGACCGAGGCGGTTGTGTGAGGCGAGTAACATTGGATTGCAAAAATGGTTATGGAACAGATGGGTTTATAAGGTATTCTAATGTAAAGTTGCCAGACACACGGACCTCCTGGTTCAACATCAGCATGACCCTAAAAGAATGCGAAGCAATATGCCTAAAGAATTGTACTTGTATGGCTTATGCAAATATAAATATCACACAGGGAAGTGTCTGCTTGCTTTGGTTCAATGACCTCAAAGACATCAGAGTAAATGTCATGGCCAGACGCGGTCAAGATATATTTGTAAGAATGGCTTCCTCTGAATTAGGTAATTATCTCTTACTACATTTCACTAAATATGTATACGTATTTATGAGCCGATCAGATTATTAAAGAAATTATATAAGAAATCCACATTAATTCTACACAAATTGATTTATCTGATCGTACAAACTTATTAAATTTATGGTCTATGCATCTCTAACTTACCAATGTTGTCACTATGTTAATCATATATCATGCAGATGCAGTTATTACACCAGTTTCCAAGAACCAAAGGACAAACATCAAATTCATATTATTAGCAGTCTTTGTGGGGGTTGTTCTTATAGGCGTGAGCTCTGCGTTGTTCTGGTATGCATTGAAAAAGACGCATCATGCACAACCAACGGGAGAAGGTAAGCAATATCTGTATGTATAACAGTTTAGAGTAATATGAATTGTTTAAGCAGATTCTGTTTGTTCAAAGTTTGCCTTGTTACTAATGCATAGGGAAATCAATGCATGCCTGTGAAAGCCAGAAAGATGTCATGGAGCTACCATTGTTTAGCTTCTCCACAGTAGCACAATCTACTGATAGTTTTTCACCGGACAATAAACTTGGAGAGGGTGGATTTGGACCGGTTTATAAGGTAAAAGATACAAATGGAAGTCACTCTTTGATGTTTGTATGGTTTAACATCGCAAATGGTAAAATTCAGGGCGTGCTAGAGGGGAAAGAAATTGCAGTTAAGCGTCTCTCCATGACTTCCAGACAAGGACTTGACGAGTTCAAGAATGAAGTCATCTGCATTTCAAAACTTCAGCACCGGAATCTTGTTAAGCTCCTTGGATGTAGCATAGAGGGAGATGAGAAACTGTTGATCTACGAATACATGTCAAACAAAAGCCTAGATTTCTTTTTATTCGGTCAGCTTCATATAATGGCCTTTATTTAACATCAGGAATCGAGTCACCTGCCTGCTAATACGATATAGAACTAAACCTAAATGTTTTGCAGATAAAAAACAAAGCAAACTCCTTGACTGGACAAAGCGATTCCACATCATTGTAGGAATTGCCAGAGGACTTCTTTATCTACATCAAGATTCACGATTAAGAATCATTCATAGAGATCTAAAAGCTAGCAATGTTCTATTAGATCTGGATATGAACCCTAAGATATCAGACTTCGGCATAGCAAGAAGCTTCGGAGGAAATGAGACTCAAGCAAACACAGATAGAGTTGTTGGTACATAGTAAGCTACAAAATCCAACTATATGTTCATTACATTTTTCTCAAGTTCATTATATTACTTTTAGAAACATTTTGCCTGGTGCAGTGGTTACATGTCCCCAGAGTATGCACTAGATGGTCTTTTCTCAACAAAGTCAGATGTGTTCAGCTTTGGTGTATTGGTGCTAGAGATTGTAAGCGGGTGTAGAAACCGCGGATTCGTTCATACGAAGCTTGACAATAACCTTATTGGACATGTAAGTTCACAAGCCACATATAAAGGTGTAATTAAATGAGTTGAGCCTAAGCTTGTCTAAGCTTGAGCTCATTTAACTTAAGAGGGTTCCAATATAAGTTCGAGCTTGAAGTTGAGATCGTTTAAGCTCGGCTCGCTTCGAGTTTTGAACGAGCCGATCTCAAGTAGCTAACATGCAGCTTGACTTGTGTACACCCTCAGTCACAAACTACAATTTTGATATGGAATTATAGTTCTCTACTTTAAAACCAAATAACTATATCCACATTACATCTAGGCATGGAGAATGTATAATGAAGGTAGTTCAATGGAGCTCTATGATTCATCAATAGATGAACCAAGTAATCCATCTGAAGTTCTAAGAGCAATTGAAGTAGGTTTATTATGTGTTCAAGAAAGTCCAGAAGACAGGCCAGATATGTCATCTGTGATTCGAATGTTGGGCAATGAGAGTACATTGCTGAAACCTAAAAAGCCAGCATTCTTTACTGAAAGGAACTTACTTGGTGGTGATACTTCTTCAGGTACTTATCCAACATGCTCAACCATTAATGATTTAACTGTCACAGAGGTTGGTTCTCGATAAGGAGTACAAACATTACTTTACGTTTAGGGATGTGACATGGATGATAACTCGAATGAAACTCTTATGTGGGCAGGATGTGGACGAAGAGTGAAAAACGGATCCATAACTCTAAAAAATAATCATTATAAAATCTTTTTAATAATTTAGTTTATTTTAAATTGTTGGTTTTACTATTTAGGAAGTGTAGAGTGTTGCTTATTTTGACCGACATTTATACTTTGGTTATGTTTTATATTTTCTAATATTTTGGTTATGTTTTATGTTTTCTATTGATTTAAGAGTTTAGTCCGTATTTCGGCTAAAACTTAATGAGTTGGCTTAGAGTAGAGATTCATTTGTTATATAAAATTTAACACATATGGATTTTCATTTAACCCCTTGCTAGAACACATCTAGCACTTCTATTGTTTCCACTCTACATCAGAAGAACAGAGCAAAGCTCCATATCATCTTCATGGTGAATGATGGAAATGTTCATCAAGTCAGATTATGAGTGAAAAAAATGATCCATAACATACAAAAACATTCATCATAAATTTTTTTTAATAAGTAGTTTTTATTTCAGATTGTTAGTTTTATTTAAGTCTCTATACAGGTTACTTTGACTAAAGTCAATGCTTTGATTATGAGTGTACCTATAAATAAAGATTCACTTGTGATGCTTGGCATAATTTTTTATATCATAGTAAAGTTTCTCCTATATGGGTTTTCTTTAAACGTTTCCCAGAGCACATCTAGCACTTTTATGGCTTCTACTCCCATATGGGTTTTCTTTAAACGTTTGCTAGAACACATCTAGCATTTTTATTTCTTATGCTCTATATGAGCTCGTTAGCATCCTCATGCAAATTATAAAAATGTTCAACCACCCCACAATAATGGTGTGAAGGTCGCACTAACGACATGTAGCATTGACGATCCTGGGCATATAAGTACCAAGTCTGACCATCTCATTGTTATGGCCACAACCCTTGAAGAACTATATGTCGTGATCATAGGTGGCAGAAATGTCCACAAAAATCATAAGGGCAGTTACTATGATGTTATTCGACATCCCATTGTGGGCAAAAGAGGTGTAGCTAGCGCTAGTTGTCGCTATCGACATATTGTCTTATAAAGAGATTCATCCCTCATCCCTTATTCCGACTTCTTACATGACGAGCAACATGTTTGTTTTGATGATAACTTCAATGTCTCACAAGCCGATGATGATGCGTCACATCAACATATAAAGGTTGGCATCAAGCGTAAAGAAGCTCCAAATATAATGGTGGATGATCATGAAATCAAGGAATCATTATGGATGATTATGAGATCAAGGTATCATTATGGATGATTATGAAATCAAGGAATCAAATGATGATTATAACAAAAACAATGAAACTATTAGCATTATTGGTGTTCCTATAGTGATGGTATTTAAAGGCCCAACAAGATTGTTAATTGATGAAAACATGATTTTTATAGAAGTGGAGAAACGAAACAACTCATCACTAAAAGTCTCTACTCAAGAACTAGAGGACGAGTCCTTTCAAGTGAGAAAGAATGACGGGGGACCAATAACTCGAACGAGCGACTTGTATGTGGATTGGTGGGAACACGGAAGAAGTGTGAAAAAGTGATCCATTCACAAAACTAATTATTATAAAATTCACTTAAAAAACTAGTTTATTTTACATTGTTGTTTTTACTATTTATTTTAGTTAAGTGTTGATTGTAGGTTATTTTAACCTAAATTAATATTTTGGTTATGTTTTCTATTTGATAAGTTGGCTACTAGAATCGCATAAGACCCATTTGTATTGTTTAAAGAAAACTTTTGACACTATAGTAAAATTTGTCTCGCTCATAGGGTTTTCATGTAAACGTTTGTAAGAATGTGATTGTTTTCATGTAAACGTTTGTTAGTGTACGATGGTAGATACTTAATGAATGTTATTCAATTGTTAGGTTACAATTAATAAAGATCACAAGAAACCCTAGAAAATTAACTGGGCTCGTGAGCTCATACAATAAACTCTAATATCTAAGAGTTAGAACATGATAACACTTCTGTCATTTTCACGCTGCATGAGGACGTGCTTAGTTTTCCTAGCACCATCAAGTAGAGGCTAGTTAGAATTGAACAGTACTATGATATGACGTCGTATTTAAAGGGGAAAAAATATGTTTTTAACTTAAAGAAACATTTTCTTAACCTTTCTTTTAGGACATTTATTTAAGGAACAATTTTTAGAAACATTTCTTTAACTTCTTTAAAAGGGTTTTTTTAGTTTATTTAAACTAAACTAAACTAAACATACCTAATAAAAGTCTCATTCTTAGCAAATCTATATGTAAGGTTTGGGAAAGATAGGATGGGGACAAAATAATTCAGTCTATCCCGAAGGATAAATAGGCTTCTTCAATTGATAACTCTGGTTTATTAGAGAAAGATTAGACATAAATGGATGTCATATAGTGAACTTTATAATGTTAGAAAACCCAATAGAAATGATTATGAGAAAGATTAGACAACAAAATTAAAGGAACAAATTTTAAATGTTGTACGTAAAAAGTATACTCAAAGCACAAATACTGATGAAATGACGAGAAAAAAAATACAAGGTAGAAAGCATAATGAAATGAGTTTCGTAACAGAATTGGTATCAATTATAATTGAGATCTTGCAAAACTAGAAAAATTGGAACTTCTTCTTGAAGAGCAAAACCACTTAAGCTGATCAAATTATTTTGATAATTAAGTTATTGAGTTTTAATGTAAATGGATGTAACACTAACCAGTATGCTTAGCGCTCAAGAAAAAGTGAAGGCTAGATTTGATGAGGTTAGAAATCTTTTTTTAAAATAACACTAGGGTTGGTGATTTAGTGGCAGAGGTAAAGCCTCTTAGGATTGAAAGGTATTAGATTCAAGTCTTACAAGGAGGAAAATAAATTCGTCGCTAGAAAAAAGAAATCTTTTCTGAAATGATGATTAAAGAGATTAAACATAAACTATAGGCATTTTGTTTCTAAAAACAAGTTGTCGAAAATCAGGAGCATAAGTTTTGAGAAATCAAAATGTTGTATAAGTACAAACACAAACTTTGAGGATAAATATTGCTAGAATGATTACAAAGAGTGCCTATGCAAAGTATAAACCACGTAAAACAAACTTTAAAACAAGCGGAGAATAAGTTAAAGAATATGATCTTGAAGCTATGTACAGAAAGCAATGAATTTGGTGAAGTTAATAAAACTTTTTTGATTGCAAAGCGATCTGGTGGAGGCCCTGGCCCCTGTACAAAGTGATAGTTAAGTCAAGCATCGGGTACGTCTTTTAATAAAACTCCTTTGGATGATGATGAGAAAGATTTAATGAAAAGTTAAAGGAGTAAATTACATAAGATGAGGATTGAGAAAGTTATGGCAACAAATAAGTGAATTTCTATTTTTCTGACAAAATCAAAGGAGGGATCATAAACAAAGCTTGACCATTTAGAAATGAAAACTGTTTTTAACATAATAAAAAGCCTCCTAAACAAAAGCATCGAAGAAATGATTATGTGCAATGCACATGCAAAGTAAATAGTGTGTAAAATAAATTGGTATAACTTGGAATCAAGTAGAATGCGAATATTGCTAAAACATGAACAAAAAACTAAGTAAATTCTCATAGCTACAAGAACAATCTACCAACATCAGGATCCCCAACTATATATAAAAGAAATCCTACTCACTGTCCCTTTACTGTTTAATTATGCTAAATCTGCACATAACCTTGTAATTCCTTCTCTCAAGTATAACTCGCTAAGACGCTAACAAATACTATATCCTTGCACCGTCTCTAACATTAATTCATCACACAAGACGCACCTAGTTTTACACCATAGTTTAGTACATTTCCGCATTTCTTCCAAAGCCCGTTGACTTTTCTGTTTCATTATTAAACTAATAGATGCTATTTACTGATCAAGTAGAATCACCACATCACAATCTATCCAAAATTTGCTGGACATCCAAAATCTACAGACTACAATACATGTCTAAGTTTCTTCAAATTTTACACCCTCTAAGATTCCTCTTTACAAAGAAATATCAACCTCCAAGATCACACATATAGGGTGTAGGCTCTCTGCCCTTATCTAGGCTTCATAACACAAACTATTCCTTTGCTTCTTTTTATTTCACTTACTTAGAAATGGATGTTTACTTAAATTAGGAACCTAGTAACGTACCAATAAAAACTAAAACTTTTTGAGTTCTAGAGCAGAAATGCAGAGATGATCATACATTGTAAAAATGTAAACAGAATCTAAAGGCAGTATGGTGGTAAAGAAAGAACACATATCTTCAAGAATGTAATAAACAATAGGACTGAAAATCAGATTCAGAAACATAATGCATCAACAACCATACATACTTAAACATGAAATAAGTTTTGCATTATGCACCACAGGAAAACAGAAATCTAAAGACAATTTGGCGGTGAAAAAAAAAACGCATACCAAAAGGAGCATAAGCTGGTTCCAAACTCTCTGTCAAAAATCCCAACATCTTGATTTGCGTTTACTCACCCATTTGGTCAAGCTTATAAACAATAAGCCTGAAAGGAGTTTCAGAAACAAAAATATATCAACAGCCACACATACTTAAACATAAAAAGAAAGGAAGTTTTTCAGAACTGATAAACAAATAACAAATTCAACAATATGATAAAGCGCCCTA
Organism: Flaveria floridana; assembly: GCA_018326465.1. Classification (NCBI taxonomy): domain Eukaryota; kingdom Viridiplantae; phylum Streptophyta; class Magnoliopsida; order Asterales; family Asteraceae; genus Flaveria; species Flaveria floridana. Next base: position 2,915 of record BJCO01368444.1, on the reverse strand, counting down.
CATTTGAGCAAAAAAAAAAAAAGATTCAAAATTCAAATTCACAAAGCTCAACACAGATTTCAACTAAACTCAGTGAACAATTAGTTATGAATCTTAAACAACTAAGGAAAACTAAATATCACCGCTTCCACCATTGGAATCAGAGTGTTTGTCAAACCACTTCCCATGGAAGATAGAATCAAAGTTGCATAACGATCATGATCTAGAATGAAATCAATTCAAGTAACAATATTATATCGTTATACATTTTCATCCTAAGCATAAATATCCAATTACACATCAATCGAAATTAGAAGTTAATCATCGCGATATTTCTAAACCCTAGAAGGATTATTACAAACCCTAGACAATGACAATCATGACCTACAAATTTAGCGCCAAATCGCCAATGTAAACACAAAATTGAATAGAAATTATCTGATGGACTACAAAGTTGAAATAGAAGATGATACCTGAAGAATAAGTTAGGGTTTACAGTTATTGGTGAAACTTAATACGATAGCATTTGAGATTGTGTTGAGGATGGTATATGGGGTTTGTGATGTTGAGTTGAAGACCAAAGACGTGTATATAGTATTCTTTGGGTCGGTTTAAATAATAATATTGCCGTTTGATTTGACGATTTGAGGGTATGGTGGGTTATCTTTTGACAATCAAGTTAGCAATATACACAATAATCTTTATTATAATTTGCGTAAATTACATAAAAACACCTTTATCTGTATAACCAATTTTATTTTTCAGCATTTATTATTATTATTTATTACATTGAACAACTTTTATATATATGATTTATTTTATTTTTTATCTTTTAGTCTAACGGTCGTTAGTTAATGTCGTTAAGTAATGTCACGTGATTATTATATAAGGGTTGATATGTAAAATAACATACATACAACATAATCAAACAACGAATGATTGTATCGTTGCGGGCCACGTTAAATAATTAGATGTTTCCATAATCATATGATTTTGAAAATCATATGATATTATAAGTTTCTATAAAACTAACATTCTAATTTGAACAAAAACGTCTAAATAACTTTACGTGCCTTGTATTTTAATTTTTATATATTAATTTTGTTATTAATACTTAAATCATATGATATAATAAATTTATATAACTTTTAAAAAAATTATGATAAAAACATATAACATTTGTTTGAGGTTTTAATCTTGAGTCTCAACATTTTAGAGTTCATATTTTCTTAAAAAAATTTATGTGACTTGCATTATAATTTTTACGTGGGAAATTATTATTGTTGTTTAAATCATATGAAACAGTAAATTTTTATTCAACTAGTTTTAGAAAAAGTGATAAACAAAATTATATAGAATTGTTTAAGATTTACTCACCAATCTCAATATTTTACTCATTATATTTCCCTAATACGTTGATTCATTTTTTTAACTATGCCACCTTGATTTTTTACGTATATACTCTCATGTAATAATCATATAACCTAACTTAACGATACAAATTAACGACCTTTACACAGAATGACCAAAGATATAACAAACTATATACATAAAGGTTGTCTAGTGTATGTAGTAAATATAAAGGTTAAAAGGTAAAATTAGTTACAAAGATAAATGTATTTTTTTTAATTAGAAGTAAAACAAATTACTCCTATATTATGTGTTACTTTTGTTCTTTTCGTACATCTAATAAGACTAGGTTAATACCCCGTGTATTACGCGTGTTGAATCAATAAAATATTAAATAATTAGTAATAAATTTTTATGATTTATAAAACCATACTTGAAGATAAAATATGATTATAGTTACGTATAAATAGCTACTTTAAGTAAATAAACAATAATGTATTTTGTTAAACTTTTGTTTTATAAAAAAATTATGGTTTTAAAATATTTTAGTTTAAGAAAAATGATTTTTATTTAAAAAAAAATTGTTGCATTTTGTATCTTATAAACCTTTTGTTTTTAAAAAGTGTGCTTTTAATAAAAAATAGGTTTTTAATGTATTAAATTATACATTTTTTAATTTCAAATGGCATGAGTAATATAATAAGTATTCAATATTATTATTAATAATAGAAAGAAATGAAAAAATTAGTATGATAAGGCTTACGATTCTGCCATATCTTATTTTAGTTTTTTTTATTTTTATTATAGATTGATAAATAGACAAAGAGAAGGACAGACGAACGGACGAATGGATAGGATATAACTCATTCACTAAACAAGTTATAGTTACTAATAAACATTATGAGTTACACTACAATAATATAATATAAAATATAATTAAAATTACCTATACGTAATAGTTCAAGAAATAAAATTATTATACTATTTTCTTAACTCCCTTATCTAAATAGTGTCATTTTTGAATATTCATTTTAATATAATTAAATAGTGGCTTACAAACTGGAACAACCTTCTGAACTTAGCGGGGTTCATCCTGTGTCTCAAACCTGAGGAAATGTCTGACTGATGAAAATATTTATGTTCCTCTAGAGTAAATCCAAATAGATGAATCATTGCATTTCGTTGAGAAGACTGTCGAGATCATGGACCGAACCCTGAAGAAGACCCGAACAACTACCACACCGATCGTTAAAGTCCGTTGGGAAAACAAACGTGGAGCTGAGTTCACTTGGGAACGCGAGGATCACATGAAGAAGAAATATCCCTATCTTTTCATTTAGTCATGTCTTTAATTTCGGTACGAAATTCCTTAAAGTTAGGAAGACTGTGACCTTTCGTATTTTTTCTAGTCAACATTTGTTAATTGTCGTTATTTCTTGTAAGGGTTTGGTTGTTATTAATGCAATTACGAGGATTCATTTATAAAATCTTGATGTAATTAAATGTTGGATAAATGATGATAATAATAATAATAATAATAATAATAATAATAACAATAATAATAATAATAATAATAATAATAATAA
>BJCO01368443.1:0-11155 GCA_018326465.1 Flaveria floridana | reverse complement strand
CGGTTCAAAACGCTAAGTAACATGAACATAGGCTAGCTACCTAACGATATGCTTTATATACTAAACCATTGAAACGCTTTCGAACACATTCTTGTTGATTAAACCTGTGAACTCACCAACTTTATGTTGACATATTTTAGCATGTTTTCTCAGGTCACAGGAACGCATAAGCTCATGATGCACGCTTCATGAACACACTCAGGACATGCATGCATCGAACTTATTTTTCTTTCATTGAATATTTTGTTTAGACTTGGCACTTGTAACTTTTATGTAATGGATTTACATATCATGTATACGCTTCCGCACTAATGTTAATTTTTTTATGTTCCTCTGAAAGAAGTCAAATGTTTATTTTTAAATTCATATAGTGTCGTTCGATATGACTGTGTCTGAGATCCTGGTATGTCACACGCCTAACGGTAAAACCCCGTTGTGGAAATTGAGGGTGTGACAGTTCCTAGTCGGTCGGCATTCTGGTAGCATTATAGATAAATTCATTTAGCATCTCATATATTTTGGTTTCAAGTATCCCATTTAAGTCAAATTAACCCTTATTAGTCGTGCTAACTAATTACATGAAGGTATAATTCACATAACATGACACAAATATATATAGATTTCATCAATCACATGGGGTGAATCATTCATATCACACAAATCAAATTTTCACCACATAATATTGCAATTCAAATTCAGTCACCCTACAACACTAGCATCAATAGCAATAGTTTCCTAGATAATTCAAATGTAGTGTCAACCAAACAGAATGTAATAGTGTCATAGTTTCATAAATTGGAAGGTGCCATCACCCCCATATAATAATAATAGTTTCTGAAATAGATAAATAAAATACTTTCTTCAAATAGTCTTGAAGCCTACTGCCAGGTAATCCATCATCATCACCTCATCACTACCACTTCTTCTTCAGCCACCCTAACCATCCTGAGCTCTTCTTCTTTTATTCTTGCTCTAAACGTTGCATACCATGTGACGCCATCATCACCTAAAACTAGGTGGACTGGGAAGTCCGAGTGTTGTGCTGGAGAGTCAGCTCGTGATGCTGGATGGTCTTCAGTATCTCACTCAAAGTAGGGTTGGATGGTCCAAAGTCACTAGCTCAATGGCTGGATTGGGAATACGGACCACCGGCGAGAACACTTGGTCCATCATACAAACTACGCCTTGGTGGCATCCGGTACTCGTCTTGGGGAAGGCGTCTAGGCTAGTCGATCATGAGAGGTGCTGGTGTCGGGGTCCTTGTAGGAGGAGGTGGAGGAGGAGGCATCCTAAAGAAAACCGAAGGTCCTGGTCTGGCATTGTTGTGAGGGCGAGTGATAACACGCGCACCCTTATCCCTAATAAGTGGAATAGGTGAATGGGTAGGCGCGGCGACATGCGGCGAGTTGGAGCGCGTTCGGCTCCAGACTGGGGATGTCGACGATTAGTCTTCCGATGGCTCGGTGTCATCAGATGTCACGGATATCCAGCCCAGATGTCCACATATTCGTAAGTATGCCTCATACTCCATCTTGGGCTTCACCCTCCTAAGGTTCCTAACGGGAGTAGTCTCGTCAGTCGGGTGTGCAGGTGCCTTTCCCTTATCAGCCATGATCTTGTTATCCTGTAAGAATTATCATAAGAAATTTTGTTAGTTATAGCTCATGACAATAATAGTAATAGTACTAGTAATAGTAGTGATGGCAGTAGTATCAATAAGCAGTAGTATCAATAAGAAGTAGTATCAACAAGCAGTAGTATCAACAAGCAGTAGTATCAGCAAGCAATAACAGGCATGAAAGTTCAAATAAAAATATTAGCTTTAGACTGTGATAAGAAATTCCTTAAGTCATCTACTCCAAATTTTTACACTTTGAGTTTCGTGCTGGAATTTACGCGTCTGATAAATTCATGATTACGTTGACCAGGTGTAATCATCAATTTATCCAACCCGCTTACCCCAACATTCACCCAAGCAAGGACAGTCCTAAGGTATCAGGGTTATAGCCTATGGTCTACTAAGGTATTCCCGATTTCTTTACAACCTGTGGCTCTAATACCAATCTATCACACCCCGTGCCTAAGGAGGGTGGGACGTCACAGACTAGCAATATACATGGCAATGGAAACAAACCATCATAAGAGCACACAAGGAGAGAAATGAAATGGCACTACATGATTAAAGTCAAACTGGGTTGTAACAGTCTAGCCCATCATACATAGTACAAATTCATTACAATAATCTAAGTGTTTTATCAACCACGATTCAAATTATTCAAAGTGTTTCAAATTCAAGTAATGCCAAGGATAGTCATATTTCTAGGTCATCCAAGTCCAGTTCTCCAATCAAGCCACTTCCATTAGGGATTACCTGAAACATTCTCAAAAAGACTTTTTGACAACTAAAAAGTTGGTGAATTCAAGTGCTTAAAGTTTAAAATCAAAAGGACTCTTTAAAGTCCATAAGTTAAACTCAAATTCAAAGTATCACTATTGTGGGGTCACAATCAACCCTGCACTCAGTCTCGGTTAACCTCTTCTAAAGGTGTGTTTAAACCGGTTCACCCTAAGGATAACTAAGCCTCATACACTGTACCATACCTGCTGGATGGTTCACCTTAGTATCTTATAAAACCTGTTATAGGACACAAACAATTCCTCAGGATCTCAGTGGGGCACCCTTCCTATCCGGAAGGCACTGTGTGTGGGGATTCCCCAAGTAGATCTACCCATATAGGACAAGCGGTTCACACCAGAACTAATGATTGTGATACATTTAGGAGCAGGTTCAGACAAGATCCACAACATACAAGTATCATACTATAGCACAATAGTAAATTTTGGTTTAAACATGGCATGTTTCATCCCAAATCATTAGTAAAAAGGGAACACTAGAACTCACCTTAGGTTTCAAGCAACAGGTCTTCGTGTACAAAAATGATTCAATCCTAGCACCCTAGCTTCAAGATTCAAGTAATAAGCTATGCATTATAAGGTCATGTTGCATGTAACTAGGTGTGTTATAAGGTTAAAAGCTCAACCAGCTTTGATTTGTTAGGGTTTTGCTTCAAAAGTTTCCTTTTTAGGAAAGTTGGGGTTTTTGCATGTGAATGACATGCTCTTATGATCCTTATAAATGTGTTTACACAAAAATAAGTTTAATATTATTTTCTAGCCACTAAGTTACTGAATTTTAGTTATATTTTTTGAATTTACACTTTGGTCCCTTTAGTTTCAAAATTTATAATTTTACCCCCAAAGTTGTATTCTTTCCATTTCTTGACTCAAATATGGTCCTTATTAGTTTATAAGGGTCTTTATATTATTTTTAGACTCCTTTAAACTTATTATTTCCATATTTATCCTTGAGGTATTTACAAATCAAAATTCCAGTTAACGGTTACGGTAAAACCGACATTTTTAACAGTTTGTTTTAAATCCTTCTGTTTTCACCCAAATAAAATTTAAACATGATTTAATGACTTATAATAAGTCTAATAATCTGTCAAAATATGTTTTTGGTCTCTCTTGACTAAAAACTTTATTTTTAAAGATTTACCCGTTAAAACGCGTTTTTACTCGGAACCGGACATCCGCATATGTTTTAGTTTAAGTTTTTACCTATTTCTTGACTCAATGTCCCTAACTTACTGAAATATTTTGTTCTTAATTTATTTTAGGTCACTTTTATTATTTTTAAGATTTTACCCAAAAATTACCCAATTAAGTCCCGATTTTAACGTTTAACTCCGTTTAATCATGAGTTTATCCCTAAATATCATCAAATTCGACCATTTTGCCTATTATTTTTATATTAGAGCCTGGAATTATTTTTAATATAGCAATATCCTTTATTTTGCTATTTTTGAGTATTTTCACCTTTTTCGGGTCTCAAAACAAGTCTATTATGTGTCCTAGCTCCTTCTTTTTATACTTCCAGCCATATTTTAAACTTAGAAGATTTAAAATAATCCAATATTACTGAAAATAAATCAAAAATCTTGGACCTAACATGTATCATATATATGTTGCATTTACTTGGTGATTTACACCATTTGCACTTGTGTAAGTCTTATAAATCGTACCCAAACATCACCTAATCACTTTTGTATATTTAAAATAAGATTATTAAGGTGTTCGTATGTTGTTTTTGAGCAGGTCTTGTAACTTGGTTGGGTGAGTTTTCAAGCATGCACATAAATGGTGTTATTTTATGTAAAAAGAGGGTTTTCTAGGTGTTAACTTGTGTTTTAACCAATGATTTACCAACTTATTCTGATGTATACCTTGTGTGATGTTAAGAACTCTCCAAGAATAGGGTTTTATGCTGAAAGTTTCTATCACAACAAGGAAAGAAGTGTTTTTGATGGTTTATCAAAGTAAAACACAAGGAAACAATTTGATTCGGGTGTGTTGATGCTTATCCTTGGAATGAACCATGAGTTTAAGAGATTAGAAGAGATTTAAATGATGGTGAACCTCGAACAAGCGCTGGAGCACCTTGGTCCTACAAGATTCATGCTTGATGACCCTCCAAACGTTGATTTCTTGCTTGGATTGAGCTTGGATGATGATGAAATCTTGATGTTCTTCAATATTTGGCTGAAATATGAAGTTGTATGTGTGTGTTTAGGATGAGGGAGGGCCAAGAGATAGAGAGAAAAAGAGAGAGTTTGTGTGATGTGTTTAAATGTGGGTTTGCATGTATGGGGTAGTGTGGAGAGGTGGTGTGTTGTTGTAGTTGTGTAAGTGGGAAAGAAAAGGAGTGATTGGGTGGTGAGGGGGCGGCCGTGGATGGTGGTGATGGATTTTGTTTTTATTTTTTATTTTTTTTAGTAAACTAATATAAGTAGTGTAATTTGTTATGTAGTGTAGTATTTTAGGTGATAGTTTCTAGTTAGGTGTTTTCAAGTTTTTTATGTGTATGTATTGAATTAATTTGTGAACTATGTGTGTGTACACAAAATTAATTGTTTTCAATTTAATTCTAACATTTTGATGTGTTAAGTTTTAAATTTCAGAACATTAAATTATCTTATTCTAAGGCAAAGCCTAACGTAGCATCTAGTAAAATTAAACACATATTAATAATCATAGAAAGAAATCAAATAGTCATAATAATTATATTACAGATATTAATAGTAGTAGCAATAATTGTTGGAGGTTAAAGTTCAGAATGTTGACCCCGGGGTCAGTTGTTACAGTATGTCAAGGACATCTTAGAAATATTTGAGATGAAAGATTGTAAGCCAGCGAAGAAACCTATACCCAGAAATCACAACCTTTATCCTGATTCCGAGGGGGAGGATACTGATCAGCATCAATACAGGGCAATTATTGGATCCCAAATGTATCTCACTACAAGTAGACCTGATATCATGTTTGCGACTTGCATCTGTGTAAGATATCAGGTTGCTCCTAAGGTGTCACACCTAATTGCCATAAAGAGAATTCTTAGATACCTCAAAGGAGCTCCCAAACTAGGTCTTTAGTATCCTAGGAATAAGGATTTCAATCTCTATGGTTATACTGACAGTGATTGTGGTGGTGGCAATATTAACAAGAAATCTACATCCAGAGGATGTCAGTTTCATGGTGGAAGGATCATCTCTTGACAATGCAAGAAGCAATCATGTATCTCTACATCAATTTCTAAAGTTTAATACATTGTTGCTTCAAGCTGCAGTGCTCAACTACTATGGATTTAAAATCAGATGTTAGACTATGGTTTCAACTTCATGGAGACTCCTATCCACGTAGACAATAAGAGTGTCATTTATATCATAGAAAATCCCGTGAAGCACTCCAAGACAAAGCATATTGACATCAAGTACCATTTCATTTGAGATATTCATGAGAAAAACTTAATCAAACTAGTTAAAGTCAATTCAAATGAACAATATGTTGACTTTTCACCAAAGCCTTTGATGAACAAAGATTTAAGTATTTAATCACAGCTATTAGAATGATTACATTGACTAGTCTTTCTTTTTTGAAAATCTTTTAAAAATATGTCTTGTCTATGTTGTGTGTATACAATCTAAGCCCTATTACAAAAAGTTTTTCTTCCAAATTTCTAAGAACGCATTCTTCCGAAGAGAAATTTACCCTCAGAAGAGATCTTTATCTATCTTCCAAAGGCAAATTCCTCGGCACAAGTATTCTCTTCCGAATAGTTTTTAGCTTCGGAAGAGAATTGGATCATAGATCAAATCCACTTCTGAAGGTTGTTACTCTCAGAAGCAAAATTTGTCTTTGAGACATGGTTTTCCTTCGGAAGTAAAAGTGGATTCAGAAGACAAAACTAAGAAACACAATTGTTTTATCTCGGAAGCAATTTTACTCTCAGAAGAAAATCTTTACTGTGTAACAGAAATCTTTAGGCCCCACTCTGTGAAAACTAAGATTTTATTGATGATTTTCAGAATATTTTGAATGGTTTATCTTACTGTCCCTTTCAAATTGAAACCTAAACTGTCCTTTCATCTTATCGTTTTGGCTTTTTATCCACCATTTAAATACTTCCGACTTTCTTTCTTTACTCTCTTTACCACTATAAAAGCCCTAATTTTTCATTATTTTCTCCATTCGCTCTAAAATTCCTTCAATCAAACAATACTTTCAGAACAATGGCCTTGAATCCCTAACACAACCAAGTACTGATCCTTGATTCTTTAAGGGGTGCCGATTTTGCCCTCATCATCCAATTTCTATCATAATCCGCATACTTCATTGCCCTTACTATTAACCCCACCATCTACTCAAACCACATGGGCGTATTCTGGGCCAAGAGTCAAAGCGAGACACTCAATGATCAAAGGGTTATCAGATCAAGGATCTGCGGATAGGAGATCATCATCAGTGAAACCACCATTAGGGAGCATTTGGAACTCCATGATGAAGGAGCCCCCATTGAATTCCCCAAGTCTAATTTGGAGGATACCTACATCCAAATAGGATATGGCGGAAATATGAGCAAATCTATAGTTTACAAGTTCAAATTCTCCTACAACTGGAAATTTTTGCTACACATTGTTCTGCACAGCCTATCTAACAAGTTAGGGGGATGGGATCAAATCCCATATGATCTGGGCTGCCTAGTCAATGGCTTGGTGAAAGGCCTCTGATTCAACTACTCAGGATTTATGTTGAACAATCTAAGAGGTAATCTCACCAGGGATCCATTCTATATGTATCACCGGTTCATTTTGCACATAATCAATTGTGAGCTAGACCAGGACAAACTAGAATGTGCAAATGTTCTACTGGTCCCTCACATAAGGCCTGGCATCTTCAAAATGTTGAAGAAGGTGTCCACCAACTTTACTGGAAGCTTCACTGATCTCCTTCTAGGTATGCTTAAGCAAATGGCTCCTGGTGACATCCTTACAATCCTGGAAAAATCACATACACAAGCCGCCCCAAATGAACCCTTGATCAATCTACTCTGATTAAGCAAGTCCCCTCTGTTCAAACCAGAAAGGCAAGAGTGGAACCAATGGCTCCCACTCAGCTAGAGGTCCAACCATCCTCTTCAATTGACCTTAATATCAATGTTAAGTCTCCTCAGTCTCAACCTTCTGAGCCCAAAACCTAAGCCATAAGCCCTCAGGGTGAGTCCTAACACTCTCCCAAAGCCAGTGTCAATAGGTATAACCTCTATATCCATTCTTGATCTTTTAACCCGACCTAATTAGGATATCATGTTTCATCAGGGACATGATATCGATCTACCACACCACTACCCAGATCAACTGAGCCCCAGGGAACTCCTAATATCTAGCCTACATTAGCTAGACCAAACTAAGGTGAGTCCAACTGGAATGAGGGTGACTCATATAGACTTAGTTGCCACTACCGAGGGTGTTTCACGAGCCTCTCAGGATAATGGTAACATAAGTGAGACTGAGTCTACGGTAACCTTACCAATTGGTTCCTCTGGAAGAGTCATCAGTATGTAAGGGTGTTCAGGGAGCCAAGAAACCACTACTGGTGGTGATATTGAACATACAAGGTATGTTATCTTATCTCCTAATGATTCTTCAACAGAAGATGAGGGTAGTCTGAAACTCATTATCAGAGACCTACTTTCTAAAGTCTCAAACCTTGAATCAAAGGTTAAGACTTTAGAGGATAGGTCTGCCACTCAACAACTTGAGATTGAAAATCTCAAGGCTCAACTAGCTGAAAACAGAGTGAGAATTCTGTTCGGCACGTACCAACTCAGGTTTTCTTAAGTTTTTCCTCTAGTTCATCTACTTCTCAAGATGATGCTACCAAAAAGGGGGAGAATGTACAGAAACAAAGACATGTAGAACCCAGCCTTGCCATCACAACTTCCTTTGATGCCATCTCTTCTTTTTACCCCACACAACAACACCCTGCAACCATCCTCCCTCAACCAGGTCCTATTACCATTCAAGTGGACCCAAGGATGCTTATTGAACTTAATAGATTTTTAACCAAATTTTTGATAAGCTCCTCCCTTGAACAACCTTCCCCAGATGTAGCCGTTTGCCTACTTTGCAGTTGAAGAGCTTTAAAGGCTGAGTGCACCACCTACCTCTAAGGAGGAAGTTGGTCAACCTAAGGTCTCTATTGAACCTAAGATTAAATTTGAAGGGGAAATACAGACTGATGGCCCTGCAACCGACTTAGAAGGGACAAGTAGTGCAGTTCAAAGTACTTCTAAAGCAGAAATCCAAGCTGTAGAAGGAATAATTGAACTAACTTCCTTGTCTAATGATCTGTTCATCATAGAGACCAATCTTGATCTAGTCTTTGAAGTAAACAGTGAGGACTTCCTTATAACTCATCTATCTCAAACACCACAAGTTCAACTCCACTGTCCCTAACCTGAATTCTCCTAACATGAGTCTCCAAAGGTTGAATTTTCCTCTGATCCTAAGGGGAAGAGGAAGCTCACTGCTGAGGAGATTCTAGAGGAGGAAAGGTTGGAAAAGTTCAAGAAGAAAGGAAGAGTTGATACTTGGAAACTGTTAGCTGCAAGCAGCAAAGCAGCAACAACAGCAGCAGCTCAAGAAAGTATCAACAATAAAAAGTGAGTGGAGGTCATAGACAAGCTCATCATCCTGGGAGTAGATAATGAAGAGATAGTTCTACTCCTACTTGATGAACTTGTGAAGTTGGAGAAGGAAACCTTACTGTAAAAAGAAAAGGAAGAGGTAGCAAGTTAGCCATAGAGGAGGAGAAAGGGAAGAGAAGGAGGAGGCAATAGAGAGGGAGAGGATGGAGAGGATAGCCTTTCTCTGTACAAGAGGCTATTCTCAGAAGGAGCTAGCACCTCATGATAGTGATACGATCTTGTTTCTTTTATTGAAAGAACAAGATCAAATCAACACAGAGAGGAAGAGGACTGCTTGGGAGAAGTTGAAGGAGAAGAAGAAGGAGGAGGAAGAGGCACAACTTGCTAATGCAAAGAAGGTTGGAGATAAAGACCGGATGAAAGCTTATCTCAAAGCCCATGGCTTCACCGGTAGGCAAGTGGATCCTATGTCTGAAAAGACCCTACAGCTATATGTCAATGAAATCAAGGCTGACATTCACTTAGGAAGAAGGCATGAGGTACCTCAAAGACCAAGTGTTTAGAGGATGGCACCCAAACCATAACCTACAAAACCTATGCCCACACCTTTTCCTTCCCCAGCAAGACTGAACCAACCACTAAACCTTACACCCGTGAACCCACACCATTAACCTTACCTACACCCTCACCCACTGCTTCTCAACAACCACCACCACCACCCATCCTTAAACCCAAAACACAACCCTAAACCAAATCACTACCCAAACCATCTTCTGAACCATCTAAGCCCCTGTCCTTAGAAGAGTTCAAGGAGATCAAGTGGAAGCTCATCAACTGCATAACTTTGAGCACATCTCTTGTGAGGAAGAGTCTATTAAGCTGAAATACATTGATGGCTCTTCATGTTCCCTCATAAGAGATGCATTCCTTGATCTACAAAGGGGAATACTGGACCAAGCTCTCTAACTTCTTGCAACTAACTCAGACACACTTAAAGAGGAAGAGAAAAAGTTGAGAAGAATACTAGTGACTCTGCTGGACACTAGGAAAAGGGACAAGCTGTCAACAAAGCCCCTCAATCCTAGAAGGAAAATTGTCCAGTGGAGATTTACTGCAGAAAGGGAGAATGGTCAAGTAAACAGGCTTGATACATCAACTCTGCTACACTCCAGCAGATTTGACATTATTGAGTTAGTAGAGAAACCATTTTCCAATCCCTCCAACTCTCAGATGCTGCTCATATCATAAATCATTTGACCAGTCTTCATCTGGCTGAGCACAAAGAAAGCCAAGACTAAAAAAGAGTTGAAAAAGAGAGCAAAGGATGAAGAAGAAGGTGCAACCATAAAAGGAACATTCCTACAGATGGTTGAAGGCCTAACTTCTGATCCTATAATTAGATGGGAATATGACTACAATTCACATGAACTAACTCTTTTCAGAGGGACACAGCAAATAGTACATGTCATTCAGAGTAACAGACTAGATTTACTATCTACGAATGACTTGTACAAGCTCCTCACCACCACATTAGGGTAGAACAAGGAGACAGAAAAATATATGCTTTCCTTGGTGTTGAAGACCTTAAGGAGTAGAATGAAGTGAAGTTTCGGTAGCATCAGCCTAGGGGGAGTTTGTTGGATCATATGAGACTGGTGCAACCAAAATAACACTTAGAAGAATTTTGATCTACATTTGAAGAGGTCTTCCGAAGACAAAGTTGCTCTTCTGAAGACAAGTCAAAGATCTTTTGAAGCCTAAGTATGAAGAACTTTCGAATGTAAAACTCAGTCTTCCGAGACCAAGTGGTTTTCCTTCCAAAGTATATGACGACCTTCTAAAGGTAGAACTAAGTCTTCCAAACTAAGTAGTTCTCCTTCTGAATTAAACACACTTAGAAGATCCAAGACAAATTCTTCCGGAGTAAAAAGTCATGAATACTTGCAGAAGACTCGGGAGAAGTTGATTCTTTCGAAGTATAAATGTGTTGGACCAAAAGAACCAATGAGCCAAGATCAGGAAAACCTCTAAGTCCCACATGTCATTACAACAACTGCTGAAGACTCTCATCAGCTGTTTTGGCAAAGTCTGAAGAATCAAAGTCTGAAG
>BJCO01368442.1:0-12380 GCA_018326465.1 Flaveria floridana | reverse complement strand
TATATATATATATATAAATAACTAATTTTATTTTAAATAGGAGTATTTTTGTACCTAAAAATAACTGGTTGGACCCCTACAAAGATAGATTTGTGTCGGTGTGGATAAATAGTAAATGTAACTTCGGTCAGCACAGAACGAAAGGAGTTGAGAGCCAACATTCTTTATTGAAAAGTTACCTCAAGCAAGCAATAGCACTTTGGATAGATTTATTCCTTTTATCATAAATATTTTAGTTACCTAGGAAATTACTATAAAAGAAAGTTTTACCAAAAGCAAAATCGTGTTTATGGTGCAGTATAATCATAAAGTGCTGCAATTGCTGCGAGGTAACATTTATATTGCAGCTTTAGATCTCTTAGTTAGTGAGATAAACAGGACTCATCATCTAATGACATCCAAAGAATCGTGTGGCTGCCATCTTTTTACCAGCTATGGTCTTCCGTGTGCTTATAATTAAATAATTACTTTCAAACAGGTGGATGTTCTATTACATTTTAATTTTTATCATGAAAACTTTTGGTATATATAATTTAATCTATTTTTTATAGGTCAATGTATCCCATCCGATGCTATTGATGTTTTTTTAAAGGAGCTTGATTTTTTACTTGTGTATATTATACAGGAGATTCAAGTAGATGTACATAAATAGATGGAGATGGTGACAAAATATTTACTTGTCCAACCAGAAAACATGAAAAAATCTTTGATTAAAATTTTCAAATCGTACATTTATCCTTAAAAAATTGATCAAAAACCTCATAAAGTGCAAACACATATGCGGGGTCGTCCAAAAAAAGATAAACAAAAATACACAATATTAGAACCCCCCCAGACATAGTTCATATGTGGAGAATAGAGAAAATCTTGAAGTTCCGCCAATATATTCAAGTTCTGTGGTGAAGTCAACGCAGGGGTCTTTGCAACGCAGTCAATCATTGTCTTCCAAAGCAAGAGGCAAAGACGGATTATCCCTACAGACTTCCAGGTTTTCATATATCCCGGACGAACCAGAAAAAACAATTGTTTCTGGTTTAGTGATTGGATTCCATACTTGTTTTACCCGTATATTTCAGGTGCGGATGACGTTTTTGCCGACGGCAACTGCGGTTTTCATGCTATAGCACTCGCACTGGGATATGGTGAAAATCACTGGCATTTACGGAACTTATAATTGATTTGGATGAAAACGCACATAGGTATGCTACGATGTTTGACGATATAGGGAAAATAAGGGACTCATTAGACTGGAACGAGTTAGGTGCAGCTCCATTAAAAAACTGAATGACAATGCTAACTGCCGCAATCCTGAATGCTAACAGGTTTCAAGTGGTTTCAATGTCTATATCTATCGGTAGCCCCGCTACTTTTTCCTGTTCTGGTTATCTGCTCGTGATATCAGTGAACACCATGTGATTGTGATTGCTTATGTTCAGAGTAGCCATTTCATTAGGCTTCGATTAGTAGTTGACTATCCAATGCCTCTTCCGAGTGGATATTGGATCAATTACAAAACAGAAAACGCTAATGATTGAGAGGCTATATAAGGAAGGCGATTTAAAAAAATATCATGAACTAAGGCCCGTAGACACGATTAAGCAAATAGATTTAATATAATTTATACAATTTTTATGTAATTTAGTAATTTTTATGTAATTATATATTTTTTGGATGTAATTTATTAATTTTTTCTATGTAATTATACATTTTTTGAACAATATAAATATATGTAAGACTAAATCTGGTATTCAAATACATCATCTCTACAAAATCCTAAATATATAAATAGGTCATCAAACTAATAAATATTTAAATTTAACTGATTTGAGATAATAATATTTACATACATCATCAAAATATATAAAGTTTTTTTCATAAAGCTAAATAAAAATACAAATATAATATCTACTCTGGCGGTGGCTGGTCCTCCTCATCACCACCAATAGCCTCCTCCTCACCACCACCAGCCTCATCATGACCACCCCCAGGCCGCCTAACAAAAGGAACCAACTCCAGGCGAGGGGGGTCGATACCCTGCTGAGCAGCCCGCATGCTGCACAGATCCACCAACCATACAAGCAAGGCGTGCATCTCGTGCCCCAAATGGAGTGACTCGGACATAAACTCCCCCGTCGAAGGAAACTGGCGAATAATAGTCCTCGCCGCAGGCGCTACTGACGGTGGGCCCTGTGCTCTGGCGTGTGGCTGCGGCTGCGGCTCCGACTGCACCTCCTCCTCTGCACCAGCGACCGTCATAGGCTGCTAGATGGTCCGACCACCGTCAGTGAACCATCGGAGGTTATCGCCAAATTTGGCGGCAATACCCACGGCCATGACAGTCTGTCGTCCCAAAATCCTAGGCGGCGTGTTCGTCATCTGCCTTGCAAGTAAGGAGTCGGTAAACAACCTTAAGCGTGAGGCAATGATGGTGATGTAAGACCCGCTAACAATAGGGTCATCCATTTGCAAAACAATCAAATTTATAATATAATAATAATATATTATAATTATTTATTAAGAAATTAATGTAAATAATTTTTACTTTGTCCTCAATGACATTGAAGAAATAGTTGGCCATGCAGTGAGCAAGATTCACCCGTCGGGGTGAAAGCGATGCTCTCAAAAAAAATAAATCAAGGAGCGACACCTACTCCATACTCTGGTCTTGGCCGGTAATGGTGTCGACAATGCACTGGTGCAGATACCGATGCAATGGAGCTCGCCCTAATGGCGCCCTCCCACAGCTGGTCAGATATCATCGGCCACCACCCGACCAAAGGAGCCGCCTCTGACTGGAACTCTTCAGAACAAACACACATCCTGTGTCTCCTCATGAGTGTAAAAACCAAGGGTCATCGCCTAATCAGATAGCGTGAACTCAAATCTACTACCCCTAGCAAAAATCAAACGGCTCTATGCACCTAGGGGTCGTCAGCCTCCGTCGCGGGAGTAAACCTAAAAGTAGACAAAAACTCCAAAGTCAGCTCCCTGTAGTCCCTCATAGAGCCTAAATCAAAGATACGCCTCCAGGGCGTCTCTCCCCCGAGGCCAACGATCTACTCGACACGTGCTAAATCTCCAATCTCCGTCAGCATGTCCCAGTCAATGGTGTGGGTCCCCTTCAGGGACCGTCCTATCAGCTCCCACAGCCTAAGCCATGGCTGTGTCTCTCGGGGAAAGCGAAGATGAGGATGCGGATTCAGGAAGTCACCCTGACCCTCAGGCTCGGTCTCTGGGCGTGAATGCTTGCGTGACGGCATGATCTGAAAAAATAAATCAAATGCATAAGAACAATGAAAAAGAAAAATGGCCTGTGACCAAAACTTACGGCTCGTAACCGTTTGAACATTCAAAGAACCACGGCTCGTGACGTTTGTTCACGGCCCGTAACCCTTTGCACATTCAAAGGATTACGGGCCGTGAATACACTTCACGGCTCGTAAGCTTTTGAATGTGAAAAGGATTACGGGCCGTGTGTTATCTTCACGAGTCGTAACCCCAAACAATTTCCAAATTTTTTAAACTTTAATACAAATTTTAATATATTTAAACAATAAAAATAAAAAATAAAATACGAAATTTGAATACACACAACCATTGGACCACCTGAATTTTTTTCTCCACATTCACGATATACAGTGTATATAAGCGCTTTTCTGATATTACAAAAAATGTTTGTTTGTCGTAGTGGTTAGAGTTGTTTATTTTGCTTTGGTGGTCGTGGGTTTGATCCACACTTCAAACTTCTTTTTTAACTTATGTTTTTTACTTTTTAAAAGCTTTGTAATATATCATTTTTACCTCCTCAAGTTTCTCAAGTTCATGCTTACCCCTATAAAAGTATACCTAAAATAATAATTTCTTATGTTTGTTTTTTCATGTGTGTCTCGTTGTAATTTCGAGTATGTCTATGTTTGGACGTAACGGAAGCTACTCGGATCAAATATAAAACATTTAAGTGCTTTTTTATGTACATCTTGCTTACAACCACTTACATTTTTTAATTTTTTTAGTTTCTTATTTTTATATTCAAAGTCGACGTGGCACGCAAATATAAAACGCCTACGTGTGTATTTTATATACGCGTTACTTTCAATCTTTTCACTTTCACCCCCTAAAACCTTTTAAAAACTATATAAAATGTCACTTTAAGAAAATTTCTTACATTCATATTTTTGTATATATGTCAATATAAAATCAGGTTAATCAACGTTTGGACGTAATTGGAAACAACTCATGTATTGACGTAAATTTAGTTCGAAAAAAAGTCGAGTCGATTACGGTCTTTATTCTATCATGCCACGTACGATGCGTCCGCAACGCGCAACGGGTACAAATACTTAGTTCATATGATTGCACTAAATCATACAGTTAATTACAAATTGTAAAAAGGTTTCTAAGAATTAATTATACAGTCATGTGTTATTGTTTTACTTTTACCCATTCTCAAATGAGGACCTACGTACAAAGGTAAGTCCCCATACATATGTCAAGCAACCTGCTTTGTTTTATAAATATAGAAAAGCCCAAGGACTTAACATCTGGGACTAATTCAAATAAAATTAGTTAAAAGAGGAACATGTGATATGTGTTAATTATGTTGAAATTCAACTCAAGTCTATCAAATGCGTAAAACGTCATCCTTCATTTTGTTATTTAGCAGTGGTTAAGTCTGGATCACATCATAAAGAGGGCGGGGGCAAAAATAAACTGATTTTGAGGGGACGAACTCTATATATTTTTAAAAAAATGTACATTATCGAGCCGGAAATTTATACTACCGGACCTAAAAGTAACACTACCGGTAACAACCCCCCCCCCCCCCCCCCCCCCCCCCCCCCCCCCCCCCCCGAGTAGCTTCGCCCCTGTTATTAAGCACTTATATCATAAAAATCCTAGTTACTCACATATCACGTTAAATGGTTATAAATCATTTTAACTGATCATCAATTACTTTAATTCGTTATTGATAGTTTTAATTGATTATCTATAACTTTAATTAACCATTATTTGACCCTAATTGGTCATCACAAATCATCATTGACCCTAAACAACTCTAAATGAACATCAATTGCCTTAAATGTGATTCTTCAATCGATATGTCTAATTAGCCGTTCATAATCCTAGTTTTTTTTTTGAACGACAACTTTCATTAAACACGGCAAGTTCTCAAACCGAGAACCGCCAAAACAAAATCAAAGACACATATACAATGGATACATCGACCATTCTTTCCAAACAATATTATTGTATTTTGATCTATACTTCAACCAAAAGAAAGCATTTGATTTAATCTCAGCGACAACTTCTAAAACCTTCTGTTCCTTATGTTGAAAAATCTTCATATTCCTGGACGTCCAAATACACCAAGCCGTAATCATAATAATACCTCTTACTATCTTTTTTCTCCATTTCCCGGCATGCACATTATGATATAAACCCAATAAATCCTCGAAATCATATGCAAAGAAAGGCGCAAGTTTACACCACTTACAAATCAAGTTCCAAACCTCATATGATAAGCCACATCGAACGAACAGGTGCGTACCATCCTCGTCTGCTGCATTACACAGGGAACAAGCTACAATCGGAATATTCAATCCTCTGTTTCTCAATGCAACTCTAGTTGGTAACCTATCTTTAACGGCTCTCCATGACAACAATTTGACTTTCAATGGAACCCAAGAATCCCACTTAATCACCTTAGCCTGCATCGTTCCAACAGCATGTACATTGCTCATCAGTATCTTGAAATCTTTTACCATGAAAACTCCTTCCTTGTTACCAGCCCACTTCCAATTATCAACCCCATCCAATAATGAAAAACCATTCAACATCCT
This sequence comes from Flaveria floridana, assembly GCA_018326465.1. NCBI lineage: Eukaryota > Viridiplantae > Streptophyta > Magnoliopsida > Asterales > Asteraceae > Flaveria > Flaveria floridana. The sequence goes on along the minus strand of BJCO01368442.1, from coordinate 6,540 downwards.
CGTCAAGTCCTCAGCCTCTGACAACTCTTCCACAGTACTAGGAAATCTTCTCCACGACCCTTTAAAACACATCTGCGATCTGTTGTAGATGAATCTGTCCCGGATCCTGCACCCTTTGAACTTATCCAAACGATATAAACATGGCCACCTATCTTTTAGAGCCGTATCCCCCAACCAATGATCATACCAAAACCGAATTCGAGCCCCATTCCCAACCGAACCCCTAATGAAAAGATGCAGTGATTTACCTGGAACCTTAACTGAATCTAGCAAGTTTACAATCACTTTCCATCAGCCCGATAAAGCTCTTTTGACCGGCAAAAAATTCCACAAACCCCTCCCCCCATGAATCGCCTCAATGGTTTTTCTCCACAAAGAACTGTCATCGGTGACAAACCTCCAAGACCATTTTGCGAGTAAAGCTAAGTTTACCGTAGCCAAACTCGAAATACCTAAACCACCTACCTTTTTAGGGGTAGTAATGACCTCCCATGCTACCCAGTGCATCTTTTTCACCTCCTCATTTCCGGACCACAGAAAATTTCTCATCAACCTTTCAATTTGTTCGACAATAGAAATCGGTGCTTTATAAAGTGATAAATAATATATAGGAAGGCTGGACAGCACAGATTTAATAAGCGTTAACCTTCCCCCCCATAGACAATGTTTTTGCCTTCCACGAAGAGTGTCTACTTTTAACTGTATCAAGCACCGGAGCCTAATAAATAACTAGATTCATGTTAGCTCCTACCCGAATACCCAAGTAATCAAACGGCAACACCCCCACCGTACATCCAAACACATCAGCTAGTGAGGCCACCTCCATACCATCCACACCAATACCGTATAATGATGACTTGCGAAAATTAATCTGAAGGCCTGAACAAACATGAAAGACTCTAAGAACTCGAGCCACACTTATAAGATTTTCTTCGAACCATTCTCCAACAATCAATGTGTTGTCAGCATAAAATAAATGGGATAAAACCTTGGAATCACCCCCGAAATGGATCCCCTTTATCACACCCAAAGCGATAGCTTTATCAAGCATACAATGCAAGACTTCCATCACTACTAGGAATAGAAAAGGGGATAAAGGGTCCCCCTGTCTAACCCCTTTTTCGCACTGAAACTCAAACGTAGGAGACCCATTTACCAAGATCGCTGAACGGGCCGATTCTAGAATCCCTTTCACCCATCTACACCACCGATCCGGAAAACCCATAAGGTCCATCGTAGATAAGAGAAAACCCCAATTGACATTATCATAGGCCTTTGCAAAATCCAATTTCAATAAAAACGCTCGCTTCTTTGACTTTTTAATCCATCCCACCGTCTCATTAATCATGAGAGGACCATCCAAAATAAACCTACCTTTCAAAAACGTTGGCTGAGAGTCTGAAATCAACGTATCTAAGGTTGGTTTTATTCTTTCAGCCAAAACCTTAAATATCACCTTACTAATAACTCCAATAAGATTAATGGGACGATAATCATTCAAACCCACCGGTGTTTTGGACTTTGGAATCAACGTAATAAAGGAGGAGCTACATCCTCTACTGATAACTCTCGAACCAAAAAATGATCGAACAGCTTACCGAAATCAGCCTCAAGGAAACGCCAAAAATGTTTAATAAACCTGAAGTTAAAGCCTTCCGGTCCCGGGGCTCTATCCGATCCACAGTCAAACACCATGTCTTTGATCTCTTCTTTAGAAAATCTTCGCACCAAAAAACCTGCACAATCATCACTAATACGTTTTAAATTATCACAAGCAATCTTCGGACGACGTTTAACATGATCCGCAAAATGCCTTCTATAATGTCTAAAGACTTCTTTTTTAACAAGAGAAGGTTTAGACACCCACAAACCCCCCACCTGCAACCCCGGAATCGCATTTGAAGCTTTCCTACCATTTATAATACCATGGAAAAAAGCCGAATTCTCATCCCCGTCAATAGCTCATTTCACCCGAGATTTCTGTTTCAAATCCTTATTAGCACAAAGATTCAAAAGTCAATCCCCTTCCTACATTCTTCCATAACCCAAATATCCTCCTCCTCTAAATCCTTTTCTTCCAAAGCTAATTTCAACTTTTCAAGGTCCTCCTTCAAGGTTTTTAATTCCTCCCCTTCTTTTTTCAAAACCTCTTTCCACCACTCCTTTAAACATTGTTTCACATATTTCAGTTTAGCCATCAAAATCTCATCCGGATTACCTCTAAAATCACCAACTTCAAACGCTTTAATCACAACCCCTTCACAATCATCCCTATTTAACCAAGAGTTAAACCATCTAAATGGTTCCGGGCCAAAATTAACATCTACCATAGTACATAAAATAGGGCAATGATCGGAGAACTCTCTAGGAAGAGCTCTAAGACAAGCGGAAGGCCATTTGTTGATAAAATTTTAACACACAAGAACTCTGTCAATCTTGCTTACTTTATGATCTTTTCCTTTCCCGGACAGAAAAGTAAACTTAAAGCCATGCATACAATATTCCCTCAGTCCCAAACCATCAATAAAATTGTTGAAATCAACCGCAATCCCCTGATTAAAAACAGAATTACGTCGTTCTTCCGGAAACCAAACCGCATTAAAATCCCCCAATAAAACGACCAAACCATCACAACCCCTAACCAACAAATCAAGCTCCTCCTATAATATTCGTTTAGCCCCAGCCCGTTGTGGCGCATAAACATTAATGAAATTAATAATCGAACCATCACCAATTAACATACCTGAGGTAAGCAAAAAATTCATGTTCACTACTGTAGCGATCTTCTGAAAAACCTTCTTATTCCACATATTAACCAAACCTCCTGATCTACCAGTCGCGTCTACCCAATCAAAATCGAAACCATCATCTCCCCAATAACCCACTAAGTCTTTACGACATAAACCCGAAACCAAAGATTCCTGAAAGCTAAAAAATTCAACACCATGTTTTTTCCTCAACCCTTTACACCAAGCCGCTTTACCCCATACCCTTAAACCATGAATGTTTAATGATAAGAAGTTCATTTAATACCAACCTGTAAACCTTCAACTTCCACTGACTCCTGAACCAACGACCTTTGATTCTGCAATTCTGCTCCTAGCATTATTCCCAACTTCATCGTTTCTTCCACCTCTTTGTCCATGTTAATTCTCGGTACCGATTCTTTAGAAGATGATGGTTTGGCAACATTGTTTACCTTATTGACTTTGCTATCCACTGTAACATCAGGTGCAATTGTATTGACTTCTTCTAAATTATTTGCAACATTACTGAACTGTCTCTTATCCTCCTCAAAATTACAATCGGACGTCTCATGACTAATTGACCCAACGAGACCATCACTCAGGCCCAATGAATTGTCCACACCTTTATTCTTTTTAAGTATTTTGTCACTCTCAAGACTACTAGAGTATTGTAGTCTATTATGGCCGAAGCCCATTTTCGAAAACTATTTCTTCTTCCTCTTGTTAATATTAGAAACCGTATCATTGCCATCAAAGTCATTAAAAGTGTTATCAAAGTTAAACCTATTACCCGGGCAAAAATCTTGGTCATTAATACCTTCCTTTAATTCCTCCCTAATTATGGAAACGGTATCATCTTCCAAAACTGTCGCCTGATCAATCGGAACATTAACACCCATCGGCGTTTTTGGTTCTCCGGTGAACCTATCATCATCACCTACGTACACTTCTTCAACCTCTTCTTCTGAAAATTCTTCTGTCGCGTTAATGTCATCATCATTCTACTTATGACTTTTAATATCCTCATCCATCGATTCCTCTACTTTATCCGGTTCAAGAAATTCCGGTACCCAATCACCGGACTCTTCCTCTATCCATACCTTGAATTTACGATCACGCCACATCACTGTCACTTCATCTTCAATTCGTTTTCCTTCTTCTACCAGGACGCCAATATATTTGTATGACAAATCCGCATCCTCTTCCGCTCTATGTGGCCGGTGAATAATGCGACCAATTTTCTCAGCCACACCGTCAATAACCGACCTATGAAGTAATTGAATAGGTAAACCCTTTAGCTTAATCCATGCGAGACGATCAAAAGCTAACGACTGTCCCTCCCAAAGATTGATCATAGAGAAACATCCGATAACCTCCTTAGCATTTGTCAACACTTTCGTCGCCTCCTGTTCGTTCCGAAACGTAACCATCACAGACAAACCCCCTAGGTATTGCACTCTACAGTCACCAGCTTCAATCTCCTTCAGAATGGTATTGATCCTCTTCAATGCATTCATATCAATCATTCGCATAATTATTGCCTTCCCATGCACATCCTTGTATACCTCCAGGCCTTCATCAACCTTCACCACCTTATCAACATTCACTATGTTTCTTTTTCCTATTAACATCTCTTGAAACGTCCTACCATCTTGTTTGAATGTACTAGAACCAGCCTTCATATGATCTCCAGAACTCATCTCATCCGTATTTTTGTGAACTGGTTTCTCATAATTTCGCGGTGGAAGCCCAATCTCACCTTCTTCAAAAGTGAATCGTGCCACATTCGCTTTCAGGCTATACTCACCCATCTTCACCCCACACAGTAAACGAACCATCTCGACTGGATCCTTGACATCCAAAAACGAGACAAAGCCAAAACGTAGACCCACCTTGTACCTTTTCCGAGCAATATAAAGATCATATGTACCTCCCAAATGCCTTGTAAAATCCGCAAGATCTTTTCCGCCACATTTGTCCGGAAGATTGGTGACAAAAAACTTGGTTATACGCCCTTGAAACTTCTCCGGTATAGGAAACTGGCGACTGCCCAAGAGAGAATTTAAATTATATACAACTCATATTTACATTTAAAATTTAAATTGTTATTTCTATGATTTTTGTGACCTTCATATATATTTTAGATTTAAATTTTAAAATGTTTCTATTTTTGACAATTTTGCGAACATAATAAATATCTTATAATTTTAATTACTTTTTGATGTTTACTATAAGTTTGGTATTATATTTCATTTTTATTTATGATTTATTTATTTTCCTTTTCTCGACTGATTTGTGGCTGAAATAAAGCGGTCGTGAATTTAGGGACCATTTTGTGACTAAGTTCTTTTTGTATTTAATTTTGGCTTCTTTTGTGATTTATTAAAAGAACAAATAAAATGATCGTAAATTTTGAGATCTCGTTTTTTAAGTTTATTTTTTGTTTATTTGTTTTTCAGTCTTTTTTGCTACTTATATGCAACCGAAAAGAAACCCTTAGAAAATTTTCGAAGGTTTTGGACAATAATTTGTTTTAGATTTGAATTACATTTTCTCAATTGTTGTGATTGATATGTGATCAAAACAAGATGGTCGGAAGTGTTGCAACAGGTTTGTGCACTAGTTATTGGCTGGAAAATTTTGCTACCTTTTGAAGTTGGACTTTCTTTATCAGCGGGCGCCATAAGATTTTGTGACAAGATTTGTGGTGCTAGTTGATTGCTACCAAAATCATTTTGAGCGTAAATTCTTCGTAAATTTGTGACTATTTTTCCAGACGCAAATAAGTGACCAGAGTCGCAAAATATATGCCTAATAAGAATACTAGTGTTTTTTTGAGCTTCCTCTAAATACGCATGACTAACCATTTAATACAAGTTCACGTTGCATATCACCTCTTTTCTTCTTAGTTCTTCCTTCCCCATAAGCTCTTTAGTGACCAATTATCATAACCAGATAACCAAGACCTTAATTTTTATATGTTTTGTTTATATACGGTGTGGCCTTGATGGTGCTTCTTACCTACTAAAATTCATAAAATCAGTGACCAGAGTCGCAAAATATATGCCTAATAAGAATTCGTCCAAATCATTGAATAAGTGACTAATTTCATCAGTCCCAATTGTTAGTAACAAATTAATTTAGATTATTAAATTTAAAAAATTTAAAATAAACTAAGGAATAAAAGGTAACGTAAAATTTAAAACGAATTAAATCAGTAGCCAATTTTATTAAAACATAAAATTAAGTCAAATCTGTCTCAACTTAATTTTTTTCACTTTTAATCTTTTTACAACACATAATTTCGCCTAACATCATATGTATAAAGATTTAAGCTCACGTTAGTTTTGTGATGGACAAACATTTGGATGGTCATATCATATTAAAACTACTAGATTGAAAATATCAAGTTTATATTTTAGACTAAATTGATTATTTAGGCCCGTATTAAAATCAATGTTTATTAAAAATTAAAGTTAAATTTTCTGCTAATCTTGTAAAAAATTGATTATGAATTAATACCAGCCTAAATTAGTTGCTAATTGTAAAAATTATACTTTAATAGTTTAAATTAAACAGTTGCTAATTTGATAAAATAATTGAGTAAAAAGGAAAAGGGTTTAAATCAACATTAAATGCATAGCTAATATTGAACTAAAAAGATGCTTCTGCGAGACACGGAGATGAACGTATTTTTTAGTTAAAAAACATGTAACAATATTATACTCAAATTACAAAGAATAAAATGATTGTTTTATGATGTAATTAAACATATGTGTGTGTGTATATATAT
>BJCO01368441.1:0-15939 GCA_018326465.1 Flaveria floridana | reverse complement strand
AGAATTAAAATTAAGGACTTTTAGTGGTTTCTGTAGCTAGGAAGGGACTTTGATTACTTCTTACGGGGCCTGATGTGTATGTAGTACACTCCGACCTTTTTAGGGAAAACTTGCTGCTTCCCTGATGCATGCTTGTTCATTTTATATTTCTTTTTGGTGATATTTTAATGTTTGCTGTATGATGGGTGCGGTATCATATATCATATAGCTTATATCGTATGTTTGATTATATGTTGATTTGCTAGCTTTATTGCTTTTGTTATCGAGCCGGGGGTCTCTCTGGAAGCGGTCTCTCTACCTATCTGGATAGAGAAAAGACTTGCCACCACCTACCCCCAGACCCTGCTCTTGAGTGGGATATACTGGGTTTGTTTGTTTGTTTGTTTGTTTTGAAGACTTTGATTTTATTATTAGTTTACTACAATATTGATTTTGTGATAATGCCTTATAGATAATTTTTTTATATAAGGCGTATGTGGTGCTTGACTTAGCTCCCATTTTGCGCATCGGCCGGGGAGGAGCCGGATCACTCCACGGTCCGATGTATTGCAGCCTAATCTTACACTTTGTGCAAGAGGTTTTTCTCATGCCTTGAACTCATGGCCTCAAGGTCACAAAGCAACAACCTTAATGGTTTCTTTAAGGTCCGCATTAATTTTTACATCAAACATTTAAGAGAGTGGAAAACAATATTTGCAGGTCAACCCAACCAGAACCCAGACCAACTAAAACTGTAACAAAAAATGAGTCAATTCAACAGAAACAAGTTTTGAACCGTTACCAAAGCCATCTATCTTGCTAATTCTAAATAGTTGTTAAAACAAGAAATATAAGTTACATTTCTAGCCAGAATATAGTTAAACGTACGGTACTCACATGGGTTGACAGAAATAGCTGACACGAGGGGCCCATAGCGTCCTCTCCTAGGAAAACGTGCCGTCCCTTTACCAGCCCAATAAAAACGTATCTCTAATATGTTATTTGTCACACTTGCATTGAAGGGCACTACAAGAGGCCTTCTTATCCCAACTTCATTTGCAATATTGAAGTCCTTCTTAACAAGTTTTCCCTGAATTACTAACAAATTCAGCACATAGACCGGATGTAAAATAACTAAGGACGGATGGTCGGTATACCTCTGATTTCACTTTTGTTCTCTAACTCTTAGAAATTACAATCTTAGTTCAATACTTTACACATACGTAACACAAACGATCCCTGAGTTGGATGGGTGTTAACTTATTCCATTAGATATTTTAAAAATGATCATACTACCCCTGTAATAAAACCAAAATAAACTAAAAATACCTACCAATTAAAACTTAGAATAGCGTAAACAACCAGCAACCCTTTTTTATGGCTGCTCCGCTGCACCCAACCGGCAACCAGTACCAACCTCGCCTCCGTTTTAAAGCCGCACCACCTCACCCAACCTCAACCACCTCACCTTTGTTTTTCAGCCCCACCACCGCTCCCAACCGACAACCAACTCACCATCATTTTCTATCCCCACCATTGCACTCAACCAACAACCACCTCACCTCTATTTTCCAACCACACTACCGCACCCAATCAGAAATCACCTCACCTTCGTTTTTCAACCGCACTACTGCACCCAACCGCACACCACCAGGAGCCGACCACACTCTTCTATCAGTCTTCCCTTTTTGATTTGCAGAACAACCGCCAACGCCACCATAAGTTGGATGGCGATATGGTGGTTGGCTTTATGGTTGTGATTTTGTTCATAGAGGTTGGGCGATGGCGTTGAATCAAACCAAATCATCTGTAAATCGTACCTAAAAACGATTATCTCACAACAAAAGTTAATGCCCATCCAAATCACGCACCATTGGTGTTACATTTGTGCAAAGTATTGGACTAAGCTTGTAATTGTTAAGAGTTAGAGACCAAAAGTGAAATCATCTGTGTAATTCAAATTTAGTCAAATTATCACCTGTATATAGATATTAAATATCCGCCTGCCCAGACTTCTGTATGTAGTATCATTAGTATACTGTATTTCAGCAAAGTGGAGATTAACCATGTAATCACCATTTTGTAAACAATAGCTGACATAAGTAAGAGAAAGAGGAGAGAGGCGCGCTGTTGTGTAAAGAGAAGGTAGGTTGTTAATTGTACTATTCTGCAAAGATTCTACGTAAAGATTTGTTTGAATATTGTCATCAAGGAAGTCTCCAGTGCTACTAAGTCCCCAGTTATTATCACGACCTCTATGGAAACTTCCTGCACCACCATCAAACGAGGCATCTCCTTCATAAACAACATCTTTATTAGTTTCTTTAACCTTCAAATCATTTCCCCCACTATTAACATGTAAGGAACATCCATCTGTCATAAATAAATAAACTGATGATAGTAAATGCCAATTCACATAAATGGGAGCCACTAACACAATCTTAAATAACCAACTTGGATAGGATCTAACTTGTTTTGATAGAAGGAGTAAGAGCAGGGATTTTTTTTTTATCTATATCACTCCTAAAATGGAATTTGCGTTACAACTTTCATCAAAGTGGGTTCATAAACAAGAAGATGGAGAAGCATTTACACACTAATATAACATCAAGATAAATTCAAAAATATGTGCTCAAGCATAAACCACTTACATCTAGCACACTTGGCATCCCGCATGCATGGAAGTATATCCTGTCTATTTATGATATAAATGTAAGAGAGATGAGCATTGATGTAACATGCAAATGCATGACTATTCAGATGATAATAATTTTTATGATGTATAGAATTAAATATAATGAGAGGCGCAATCTGTTCATGCAAACATTGAAAAATAGGTACTGCGACTTTGAATCACAAGTACCAGTTCCAAAAAGCAAATCCAAACACCCTCATAAAACTAAACCAACATGTTATACTTACAATGTGTTTCCTGTTGAAGAACTCTTAAACAGGTTAAGGTATAGATTCCTAATACAAACATAAAAACGGATCAGTATTATCAAATTGAAAAAAAAAATATATTAAAAGTTGCATAAGAAAGAAGAATATGAAGGCTAAATAGATAAGCTTTCTCACATGTTGGGTCGGCATGTAGGTTTATCAAGCCCTTGCCAAGTAAAATTGTTGTAGGACAGGTCACTAGATCAAAAGAAATCAAATATATGATGAAAGCTGATCTAATATTACTCTATCAGTGGTTAATTATGTGATTTGCAAGTGATAAAATAGATCATCATCACCACTCTATCCATGGAGATATGGATTTGACTTAACAGGTAAATGGATTAAGTTTCAACTCAAAATAGACCTGAATTGTGTTGCATATTTTACAATTTCTATGGTGTTTGTACACGTCGAAACAGATTTGGGCTAAAAAAGATTTTTTGTACCGCTCAAAATGAGTAGGCTCAAGTTGACCTGCAACACATTTTGTCCTTTTTTTAAAGTAGTAATATTTATGCATTAACTATCATCACACAAGCAAATTTACTGTGGCAATAGTCAAAAACTTTGACTATAATGGTTGAATGCCTTCAAAATAGACATTAGGAATTTTCAACCCGTTCCTCTTTTTGCTAGTTTTTTTCTTATTTGGCCCACGAGTAGGTTCAGGTTGACCTGCAACACTCTTATTTGACAACAATTTTGAAGCTGAAAGTTAATCCATTACACTTTGAAAGTAAAACGATATCCTTTCTTCAGTAGCCACGAAAAAGACATACATGGTAGCTCCTTCTATCAAAAGTGTGTCTGGTATGTCTCCACTTAGCATGTTGCCGGTCAAAAACCTATTAAGACCACATCAAATGTCTAAAAACATATACATGCATACTATATATAACTATGCATATAATATATATGTATATAATGCATGCACACATATAATCTGCACAAAGTTCAATATAACCTCACAAATTTAACTAACTGAGTCATACTTACACGTAACGCAAGCTTCTACCAATGATGTCACGGGATATTCCCCCTGTTAACTTGTTAAAGCTCACATCCCTGTTCAAATTACAGTACAATAGCTACTGAATAACAGATTATGTTGCATAACAAAGTTAGTATTGTAACACCAACTCATTTTGTGAGTCCACACACATGTCATTTTTGGAGCATCATACATATATGGAGTCAACGCATGTGCTACTTACAATAATTGAAGATCTCGCCTTTGCCAAATATAAGCAGGTATCTCTCCAGAAATGTTGCAGTTTCTCAATACACTGTACACCAGAACAAAAAGGGCATCAAATTGTATGGAACTCACTGCACAATGCATAATTAGATGTGCCAAAGGGATGAGAGTTCGGCAATGGATCAAAATGAAAGGTCATTGGTATGGGTAGGGTCGGTTGGGTTGACCAGTACCTTTTTTTGCTTATGTACTTCATTGTATCAGATGATATTATAAACATATATCATTTCAAAAATAATTTTATTTCTTCAGAAAAAATGATTAAGGTTTTATGTATTCAAATACAATTTGGATAGCTTTTAGCACATTTCACCTGTTTTCTTTTAAACTACTTTTTTTATTGATCCCTTAAATGCATAGCCTAAACCAACCCATTTACAGGTCGGCATTGACACCTCTATATTTGACCGTAAGTATAGACCAGAACCTTCTACATACACTGTTTGTACACCAATAGAATTGTATAACGGAGGGAATCTCTGAGTTGGTCCACTTATGTCACAAATTCTCCTGCAGCGTAAATCATTTCCCATTACATGAAATGGAAAAAAGATAAAAAAAAGAAAAGAATCGTATGAAGTTAACGTTATTTTCACTCACAAATCAGTTAGATTCAGAACAGATATGGATGAAGGAATTGGTCCCTGAAGCCCAGTTCCAATTAGCTCTCTTCAAAAACGATGATACAAAAAAGTTGAATGCGAATAAATATGTTCAGTATTGCATATGTTAGTATATGGTTCAGCATGCATAATATTTGGAAACTGAACTTACAGTTTACTGAGTTGTTTCCAATTTTCTATGAAATCAGGTATAGACCCACTGAAGTTGTTGTCACTCACCCTACTGTACAATAAAGAAAAATTTTCTAACATTTGCGCTGAGAAAACAACCCCTCCTTAAAACAAATAGGCATAGGTGTCGCCGGCTGCTTCTTATCTTTTACATGATGCGGATTCTTAAAATTTTTCATTAGGTTTATGAACATGTAAGACTTAATAACAAAACTATATATGGAATATAAACTAGCTAAATAGCAATGTAAAAGTGTTTACAAATCTTTCAAATGCCTCAATTCAGCAAGGGATGCTGGCAACATTCCTGTCAACTGGTTTGAGGACAAGATCCTGGAGCAAAGTATCAAGAAACAGAGTAAATAAAAAATACATTATTAGTCGAAGAACAAACAAAATCAGAGCCAATCAGCCTTACAATGTTTGTAAATTAATTAATCTCCTCAGGTCAGAAGGAATAGTCCCAGAAAAGTTATTTGCTTCAAGGTTCCTGCTTACAACTTATAGTTACTCGTTACATCACTATGCATAACAATTTTTTTGTTTGAACAGAATATACATAACAATATTATACATAAGTTCTCCTTAAATTATTGGTGATAAGTAGCCGCAGATGTAAACATATGGTTGAACTCCCATGTATGGAACATGAGTATCAAATGTTTGTGGAAGCTACTTAAGACCAAATATCATTAAGCTTAGTCTTTTATTCCAACATTCAATATTATGATATAATCATCTATATAATATGACTAATAGTAACAAACAATTACCAAACAAAAATAAATAAGACTTACAAATATGTCAAAGTTGTAATATTCCCCAATTCACTTGGTATTTTTCCAGAAAAGCGGTTTCCAAGAAGAGAGCTGCATAGTCAATAGCTCAATGCTATGAAAACATAAACTAAAACATTCAAAGGTTAATGAACAAGAAAATATCTAAATTGATTTTTACATTGATTGCAACTGTGTTGAACCCAATTCGGATGGTATGGTGCCACCAAGGTAATTATAAGCCAAATCGCTGCAAAAAGTAAATATATGTAGTCCCACTAATATCCCAACACTACCACTGTAGCTACAAGACCCACACTTACATAGTTTGAAGGTAAGGAAGCTTTACGAGTTGAGGTGGAAGCACACCACCTAGACTATAATATTTATGTACGCTGCATTGACAAAAATACCTTCTAAGAAAGAGAAAAGAGTAGAAGCATGTGCAGCAGAAATTATTATATGATGATTATTGAACATTCAAAGAAAAAATATTCTCATTCACAGATTTCATTCCAGCAAAAAAAAAACAAATAAGCTTTTTGTTTAAATTGTGTCATAAGTGAAAGATATATGATGATTTTTGAACATTCAAAGAAAAAATATTCTCATTCACAGATTTCATTCCAACAAAAAAAAAGAATTTTTTATGTTTAAATTATGTCATAAGTGAAAGATCCTTCATTCTATACCAAATAAGTTTAATATCTTATAATAAAAAGAAAAAAATCATCCTTTGATGAAACAATTACTCTTGTTCCAAAATAAGAATTACTGTTTGTGCATTACTGCTTTGTTTTCCAATAGATTGCTCTGAAAATTATTATCAAGATAAATTTAATAAGAAATTTGAGGACAATAGTTGTGATCTATACATGAAGTTTAAACCCAAGATGATTTTGAAGATTGCCCTTCTGAATTCACTGGGCAAAACTCATTTTTCTTGGATATTGCCTTGGCGGTTTATTAAAATGTTGTTGTGGTTAAAGGTTAGTAGAACCAGGCTTGTATCATATATCAATTTCTAGACGTATAATAGAATAACACTAGACGGATCTAGGTTTAAACTAATTTCAGATTCTAAAATTATGATAAGAGGATGTTGGTGACAAATCAAACTGATATGGGAACAATTACAAGATAACTGAATGCAATAAAATGCCAAATGAGAACATTACATGCTGATAACATGACAGCTGCTGGAGTTGGCATTGTTACAGTCTATGTCACACTGGACCCTGGCTTCAGCTTCAGGGTGGGGCTTTGGCACTTCAGCAATCACTTCAAGTTGACAAGAGTTTCCATTGAACCTCCAATTCGTTGCACCCATTAATGTCAATATTTGTTCAAGACCTTCAACTGACCAAGACTAATGAGTAATTTTGATAAGCTCCTTAAATAATGTTAACTATAAAAAAATCAACTACATTCAACTTCATTCCAGTTAGAATAACACCAACCATCTATATTACTAATTGCACAACTCTAAATCTTAAACAATGTATGATGTTTTCTTGATTAACATCGGATCAAGAGAACTTACATGCTAAGCAACTAAACCGGTTTCCATGTCAAAATTCATTGACAATCTAGAGTGATTACTTGATCTTGCATATTGGATTGTAGCAACCCCTATATTCAAAGTTCTAACCTACTTAGAAGTTCTTTAAATCTCTGTGTACTTTACGATTAAAACTTCCCCATGTTTGCAACCTATGTGACATGGGATATTGCAAAGTTCTCTATAAAATCCTCCAGATGAGTCCAAGTGATTTATTACCTCTCAAGGGGCCAACACTTATTACCTTCTAAAACCCCAAATTGAAATTAAAAACTAACTTCATTAACCTCGAAACAACTACAATTGCTGCAACTAACCCACTACCAAGAGATCACCAGCCTCTCATTTCAAACTTACAACCCATGCAGGACCATAAATAGCTAACAGATATCAGAATTCAATTCACATCTTAGGGTTTTACTCAAAACAAATTCACTCATGTTTAAGCTAATTGACATCAACATATAACAATCGGTTGACTTCAGTACAACAGCTTGATGACAAACTGTAAAACAACTATTTGCAAATCTGATATACCTTCTTCTTGCGGAACCGCGGAATCAGCAAGTCCTGTGAGCATAGTGAAGATGAATGTCACAAAAACCATGAACACTGGTTTCATCATCAACATCTTGTGTGTGTGATTTTGTGATTTAGTGGGTTACAGATTATCATCGGGTAGAACTTTACAGCACTAAATAGTTGAATAATATATACGAACAAGTCAAAAATAGTGGTTTAGTTTAGCCATGAAAGTTCAAATAACACAAATGAACTTCCATGACTGCTATTTCATACTTTTGTATTTTGTGAAGTATTAAACAAATAAATAAATAAACCACTTGTGAGTGACTTTTGAAAAACCAACGTCATGGCCCCTTGAAATTATTAATATTATTCTTTTAGATTCCCTCCACCAAAACATGTCAAAATAATAAAAAGTAGGAGACATTGTTCTATACACCACTAATTCCGCATTATACATCATCTATGAAAAACGATCGTTTGTCAAAGAGAAAATAATAGTTTGTATAAATGTGAACTACAGTTTTCATAACTGTAAACTCCAGTTTACAGTGTAGTAAACGATCGTTTACAGAGAAGTAAACAGCAGTTTATAATTTAGTAAACGGTCGTTTATTATTTTTAATATTTTTATTAATTTTTTCTATTTATAGTTATATTATATTAAATTTATATATTGTTAAGTTTTTATTCTATTTATATTTATATTATACTAATTATAAATTGAATATAAGTATTATATTAATTTTTCTATTTATATTTATATTATACTAGTTATAAATTGAATATAAGTATAAATAGAAAAAAAGTTAATACATATACAAAAAAACTTATGTATATGTATTAACATTTTATTTCTAATTATATTAATCTTTTCTATGTATAGTTAAACGACAGTTTACAAGTTAATAAGTCGGTCGTTTCTTTTTTCTACATAGTAAACTAGTCGTTTCATAATTACATTAGTCGTTTTTCTATTCATAATTATATTATACTAAATTAGCCATTTTCCTTTTACTATTAATTATACTAAATTATATAATTTATATATTATTAAGTTTTAATATACATTAATTAATTTTTTCTATTACATTATATAGTTTTATATAAATTTAAAATAAAAATTATATATAACTTTAAAATATTTGAACTTTATATAGTTCATATAATTTTTATAATTTTCATAATTTTTGAAGTTTAGAAATAACAAAAAAACTTATATAGTTCATAATTTTTAAACTTTATAAAACGAATAGTTACAAATGATACTAATCAAATCTATATTGAAACGAGTAATAGTTTTATTTTAAAGTATATATTGACTATATCTTTAAAATCTCTCCTCGTACATTATTTCCCACGCAGCCGCATTATTACTTTTGTGAAAATTCCATAACGGCGTTATGAAAAGCAATGAATATTCATCCTTTAAATGCAAGAGACATAGTGGCAACCATACGCATGTGAAATAGTAATGAATTGGTGGTACATAAGTTCATCCGGACCTGTCCATAGCGGAAAATAAGTTGCACTTTTAGTGGGAGATAAGCATTGAAGAATCACATGAAATCTGTTGGCGATCAATAATCCTGTGTAAGGTATTATCATCCAGTGTTGATTAGGAGCTGGACCCGGTTGTAGCCATGAGAAAGTACGTTTTGTCTCATCATATGAGCTGGAGAAAAGATTTCTGTATAAATTAGAATTGTTATGTAACTCGTTTAAAAGCTCATACCTCATGTTCAGCCAATATTCTTCACCGAATCCTAAGGAAAAGGAAACTGCACGAAACCCACAGTTACCATCACTGTTTACGTTTTCTATATGTGTTATATATGGATGGAAAAGTGTTGGAATCTGTGTTAGTAAAGGATGGTGATATAGGGAAGATTGAGTTGTGTTATCTACGTTTGAACTATGTTTCGGGGGGCTCAATGTTACATACAATAATAATAGGAGGACTGTTTTTGTAAATAATTATAGAGTTGTAGAGATTAATAATAAGTAGAAGGATGTGAATTGTAATAATGCCATAGTTTTGGCATAATTGTGACAATTGTTAGTTAGACTTAACGAATGCGGTTATAAGTTCGTTAATGTCAATTGTAATGGTATGCTGATAATGAATTGATCATTTTCTTCCTTCATGATTCTTGTTTCAAATCGTTATCTTCTATCATTCGTATCAGAGCTTCCGATTCTCGGAGCTCGAATTCTATCGTTCTCTTGAGTAATGTTGACGATCGATTCTAATCTAAGCTTTCGTTCCTTCTATCAATTCTGTAATTGTTTCTTTTCTATCCGTCGTTAATCGATTACGATCTTTGATTTGCCCTCAATTGCATAAATTGCAGTTTTTTGTGTTGATTGCAATCAGAATTGAAGTGTATGCCGACTAGACAACAAGAAATGGAAAGATTGGAGAAATAGCTCTCGATAATGCTAGTTTAATTGAAGGTCAACAAGCAATTTTAGATCAGAATTCAGAAGCTATTCGTTTGCTACAATTGAGTATGACAACGTTGGTAACTCAAATGACTGAAATCAGTAATAAAATGGGTTAAGGTGGTGGTCAACGTGATCAGCGCTTGGTGAGAACTGGAAGATTGGATTTTCCCAAATTTGATGGAGATGGAGTTGAAGGTTGGATTATCCGATGCAATCATTTCTTTGAAGTGGATAAAACTCCTGAGAATGCAAAGGTACACTATGTTGTGATCAATTTAGAAGGTGCAGCCTTAGAATGGCATCAAGGATACATTTCTATCCAAAATCGAGCTATTGAGGATGTCACGTGGGATGAATATTCTAGATCTGCTATAAACAGATTCTCGGAAAGGTTATATGAAGACCCTATGGAAGAATTAAAGAATTTGCATCAAACAGGTTCACTTCCTGACTATACAAAAGAGTTTGATACCTTGCTTAATAGGGTCAAATTAACTGATGAATATACGGCTAGTTTGTATGTGGAAGGGTTAAAACCAGAAATACGATGTTTGGTTAAAAATTTTAAGCCAAAAACTATGAGAGATGCTATAGCTATGGCTAAACAACAACATGTTGTTTATGCTACTTTAGTTGGTGATAAAGATACGAAGAAAGGTGTTGCAAGCTCTAGTGTTAACACTACAAATCTTATTCAAAAAATGGATCTGAGGTAGTTAATAAGGTAATTGGCAACCTAACTAATACATTAGCATTATTGCCTACCCCACCCACTATTCAATTGATGAAGAATGTTAAGAAAGTTCCAACTAAGATAGTTGAGGAGAAACGAGCCAAGAATGAGTGCTTTTGGTGCACTGAGAAATATTCTCCAACTCATAAATGTAAGTTTAAACATCTTTATATGTTGGAAATTTATAGGGATGATGAGGATATGGTAATAGAGGATCAAGCTGAATTACAAGAAATGAATTTGAATGCTAAAATTTCAATTCATGCCTAAATGGGGATGAATTCTTTTTCCACTATGCGGGTGTTGGGTATAATTGGCACCTGACAAATACAAATTTTGATTGATTTAGGCTCTACCCGTAATTTTTGGATTCAAGACTAGCTGAAAAATTACATTGTCATTCAAAAGGGTTACTAGTGATGAGGGTTAAGGTGGCTAATGGCAAGGAATTGGAATGTAGTCAATTATGTAAAGACTTTCAATGGCTAATGCAAGGGGTATGGTTTAAAACTGATGTCTTTTTGCTGCCTTTAGACAATTATGATATGGTGTTGGGAGTCCATTGGTTACAATCTTTGAATGATATCTTGTGGAACTTCAAAGATTTAACAATGCAGTTTAAGGTGGATTCAAAAGTTATCATATTGAAAGGCACTAATACTAATGCTTTATCCATTTGTTCATTGGAGAAACTATCAAGTTTGATTACAAAACAACAATATATAATTCAATTACAACTTTTCAATTTGCAATTAAACAATTAGGAAGGGTTTTAACACCAAAACACCTTATCTGATATGTAAGCAGCCCTAGACTCAAAGCAGTTTTAGAGGAGTATGAAGATGTGTTTCAAACTCCAACAACTCTTCCCTCAAACAGAAGTTACAACCACAAAATTTAGTTGGTGGATGAATCTATCACCATTAATCAAAGAGCCTATAGATATCCCATGGGTCAAAAAGATGTGATTGAAAAAATGGTACAGGAAATGTTAGATATGGAAATCATTAGACCAAGTGTTAGCTCTTTTGCTTCACCTGTGGTTTTGGTTAAAAAAGATGGGTCATGGAGATTATGTATTGATTATAGAAAGTTAAATGATCAAACTGTGAAGAATATGTTTCCCATTCCATTGATTGGAGAACTATTGGAGGAGTTGGGAGGAGCTGAGGTGTGCTCTAAGTTGGATTTAAGATCAGGCTATCACCAAGTTAGAATGCATGACCTTGATATTCATAAGACAACTTTTAAAACTCATCAAGGCTTGTTTGAGCTCCTGGTGTTGCCCTTTGGACTCACAAATACACCAGCTACTTTTCAGGGTCTCATGAATTCTGTTTTTCAGAAAATATTAAGGAAGACAGTGTTGATATTCTTTGATGATGTCTTGGTTTATAGCAAGTCCTTGGCACAACATGTTACTGATCTTAAAGAGGTTTTACAAATTTTTAGAGATCACTAATTATATGCAAAGAAGTCCAAATGTAGTTTTGCTGGGTCAAGAGTTAAATACTTGGGTCATGTGATTTCAAAAGCTGGAGTTTCAACTGATCCTACCAAAATTGAAGCAATGACTAATTGGCCTACTCCTACTACAATCAAGCAACTAAGGGGTTTTCTAGGTCTTACCGACTATTATAGAAGGTTCATTTCTTCTTATGATGTTTTAGCTAAGCCATTAACTTCCCTATTACAAAAAAGATGCTTTTTTATGGAATGATGCAGCTTAAAAAGCTTTTGATCTTTTAAAGCAAGCTTTGACTAATGCTCCTGTATTAGCCTTACCAGATTGGTCTAAGGAATTTATTATTGAAACTGATGCCAGTTCAAAAGGTCTAGGGGCAGTCTTGATGCAAGACAATCACCCAATTTCCTTTGTTAGTAAAGCTTTGTCTGCAAGGTAGTGTACCTTATCTGTTTATGAAAAAGAGTTACTAGCAAATTTGTTAGCAGTTAAACATTGGCACCAATACTTGTTTTTGAATCATTTTACTATACGAACTGATAAGGAAAGCTTGAAACATTTATTGGAGCAGAAAATTACCACCCCTTTACAGCATACATGGCTAAATTAATGGGGTATGATTACCACATGGTCTATAAGAAGGGCACAGACAATAATACAGCTGATGCTTTATCTAGAGTCCATGGCATGAACTTATTTCAATTGGCTATTTCTTCCTATGATCCTCTCTTATTACAAATAATTAAACATCATTGGGGCACTGTTATTGATGCTCAATAGGTTATTCAAAGATTGTTGCAAGGTGAGTCTATCAAGCACATGAATTGGGATGGTACTTTGTTGACT
This sequence comes from Flaveria floridana, assembly GCA_018326465.1. Classification (NCBI taxonomy): domain Eukaryota; kingdom Viridiplantae; phylum Streptophyta; class Magnoliopsida; order Asterales; family Asteraceae; genus Flaveria; species Flaveria floridana. The sequence continues at coordinate 2,608 of BJCO01368441.1, read as the reverse complement.
AGGAAAAAAAATTATGGATTAGGCAAGATTCTAAATTGAGACATGACATTTTGTTATTATGCCATGCTTCTCCCTTGGGAGGTCATTCAGGGGTACAACCCACAGTTCAAAGATTCAGAGACATGTTTTATTGGAAGGGTGCAATAAAAGATATAAAAGAGTTGATTAAGAAATGTGATGTATGTCTTAAAGCAAAGTATGAACCTATAGCTACACCTGGGTTATTACAGCCTTTACCCACCCCAAAATCCATTTTTACTGATGTGTCTATGGATTTCATATCTGGCTTACCCAAATCTGATGGTAAAGATGTCATATTGGTGGTTGTTGACCGCTTCACTAAATATGCTCATTTTTTACCTTTGAAACATCCATTTTTAGTAGTTAATGTGGCCTAACTCATGCTAGATCATGTTTTTAAATTGCATGGGTGCCCTCAGACAATTGTTTCTGATCGAGATCCTCTTTCCTTAAGCCTTTTTTGGAAAGAATTTTTGAGGCTACAAGGCATTGATCAGGCCTTATCCACTGCCTATCACCCCCAGTCTAATGGGCAGACTGAAGTCTTAAACCGGTGTTTAGAGACTTATCTCAGATGTATGGTTATGACTCAACCGTCTGTGTGGGTCAAATGGATCTCCTTGGCCGAATGGTGGTACAATACCACTTGGCACTCTATAATCAATATGACTCCTTATAAGGCTCTTTATGGTATTGATGCTCCTATTCATTTACCCCATATCCCATGTGATACTGATGTTGCTGCCTTGGAAGATTGGTTTCAAACTCGAGAAGTCATGATTGAAACTATTAAATCTTCACTCGCTAAGGCTAAGAACAGGATGAAACAATTTGCTGATCTTAAAAGGAGTGAAAGGACTTTTCAGCCTGGTGATTGGGTTTACTTGAAATTGCAGCCTTATGTGCAGACTTCCTTACGTGTGCAAAAATATTCTAAGCTCTCCCCCCAGTATTATGGCCCATTTCTTGTTCTTAAACGAGTGGGTGGTGCTGCTTATACTCTTGATTTACCAGCTAGCTCTCAAATTCACCCTACTTTCCATGTCTCCTTATTGAAGAGAGCCTATGGACCTCCTATTCACATTGTTCCAATTTTAGATGTTCCTACCCCTTCTTTACAGCCGCTGGCTATTTTGGATAGGAAATTGGCTCGGCATGGTCATAGTTCTGTGGTGAAATTCTTGGTGCAATGGAAGAATTTACCTCTACATGATGCTACATGGGAAACTGCTACTGAATTCATGTTGCATTATCCTGATTTCAAGGTTGATTCTTGAGGTCAAGAATATATAAAGGTGGAAGTATGGTTACATATAATAATAATAGGAGGACTGTTTTTGTAAATAATTGTAGAGTTGTAGAGATTAATAATAAGTAGAAGGATGTGAATTGTAATAATGTCATAGTTTTGGCATAATTATGACAATTGTTAGTTGGACTTAACGAATGCGGTTATAAGTTTATTAATGTCAATTAAAATGGTATGCTGATACTGAATTGATCATCTTCTTCCTTCATGATTCTTGTTTCAAATCGTTATCTTCTATCACTCAACCCCATAAAATCATAACTAACAAAATCATCTGTCATGTAGGTATGACCTCGGGTAGGTTCAGTAGGTGAAGGGTCTGGTTTGTTTTGTTTTTGAGATTTGAGTGTTGGCCTTCCACGAGTACTTTTTTGCACCGTAGGCTCTTTAAGATTTATGCTGATAGGATCCCTTATGCTTTTTATCCTTTCTAACCAATTCCTTTTCACCGTGGGATTTTTTTGTTTCTGGTAAGCTTCTTTGAACCTCTCAAGTTCATCATCACATTGAATATCTTCTTCATCTTCGTTTAACGATACCGGTGAAAAGTCAAGCCTCCTCCAAAATATATCTATCGAATGTAGTGGAATAGGTTTGCCTGCTTTTAAATACTGTGCGATTTCACAAGCACATGGTAAACCGCAACTAGTACGAATATGACAGTCATAGCTTTGTGATTGGTTTGAATTTCATTAACTCGTGTCAGCTCTCCAACTAATATATCCAGAGCTTCATGAGAAACATTTGATAACAAAGAAACAAATAAATTATGTTTTATGTTGATGTTTTATTTTAATTCGACTTTCCTCGAAACTTGCCTTTATTTGTGTTTCCTGTAAACGTACTATGTTATTTAAAATTCCTATAAATTTATCTAAATTTGACTTGTCGGAATTCAAATGTTTTTTTAACAGAGCATGTTGGCTTTCTACTCTGTTTGTTGTTCGTTTTCCAAAATTTAGATGTTGATCAATCCACGCAGACACGAATATCTCTTTATAATTTTGCAACCAGTTAACATCCAAATAATTAAACACAGCTGCAAAGTTTCAAATATGTTAGTTTCAATATCATTAAAATAAAAACAATAAATTAAATAGATCAGGAAAATACTTCGATACTTGTTCATCAACTTTGTCTACAATAGCGTTCGGATTTCATAGTAGGCCTCAATTGTTGGAGATTGAAGCAGAAATCTCCAGTAATACATAAATTTATCCCACTCAGTCTGAGACTTGAAAGATGGTCTGCAATGCTTTCTGATATTCTCCTGTATAT
>BJCO01368440.1:0-11322 GCA_018326465.1 Flaveria floridana | reverse complement strand
ATGATAAGAATACGAACAGTGAAGTAAATTGGAATGAAGATGATTGTAAGAAATGACTTAAAACGAAGAGCTCTGATTAGGTTAAAACAAGTACAAGCAGGAAAATGAAATAACTAGGGATGATCCCTCTCTCCTCCAAGTAGCCAATACAAATCTAGACAAAATTATCGCCTCCCTCACACACCTCTCATGCTACCCTTTTATTACTAACAGAATTCTAACAACTTCCCTAGCCACTAGCATGATTACCCTTTTGCCCTCTTCTAGAATAAACCAATAATTTGGCTTTGTCCCTATTTTGCCCTTTACGTGGCACATTCGTATCAGAATATATAAATTACAAACTAAATTTATACATAAACGGCATAAAGCTTACCCAAAACTAAGGAGTTTGAGACATGCAAGCTCACCAAAATCCGGGCCCGCTTTAGATTAACCTGAAAAAACAGATGTTAAAAAAAAGGAGGCTTTGGAAGTGAGGGTTTATAATCTTGTTATCCAAAGAACAAACCCAAACTCCACATTAGATTATGACCCGGAACAAATTTGTATAAACAAATCAGCCTAAATTATAGGAAAAACAAAGGAATTTCATGTTCATTATTATCTCACTGTGTTAAATTGAAGAGATGAAAGAGACTGATAGCGTAGCCAAAGGTGCAAAAGCCGCATGATCATCCATGTCGATGCTAAAACCGGATATGAATTCACAAGACCAGGTGTTGACTGCAATGAGGTTATAAAACAAAATCACATCTTAAATAATGATACTGATAAGCAATAGATATTGCAAAACGTTGCGTAATGGATTAACTTTATTGTGCGTGAACAGGCAGGTTTAGGTTGGGTTGATCTATAAATGCTTTTTTTATTTATTTTTAACTTTATTATGAATGTGCTAATTATGATCGCAGAAAAAACTATCATGGTTATAATCAAAATATTTGAATAAAACCGAGGTTTTATGCAAGGAAATTAGACTTGAATGACACTAAACTCATTTGACCCGTCCCCTTATTAGCTAAAAGAACTATATGACTCATATGAGTTCATGTGATACGAATGTGACACGTAAAGGGCAAAATAGGGACAAAGCCAAATTATTGGTTTATTCTAGAAGAGGGCAAAAGGGTAATCATGCTAGTGGCTAGGGAAGTTGTTAGAATTCTGTTAGTAATAAAAGGGTAGCATGAGAGGTGTGTGAGGGAGGCGATAATTTTGTCTAGATTTGTATTGGCTCCTTGGAGGAGAGAGGGATCATCCCTGGTTATTTCATTTTCCTGCTTGTACTTGTTTTAACCTAATCAGAGCTCTTCGTTTTAAGTCATTTCTTACAATCATCTTCGTTCCAATTTACTTCACTGTTCGTATTCTTATCATATTCCTTATCCATATTTTCAAATTTAGGATGTGAGGAATGCAATAAAATGGAAAATATCTTATCATGGGAGAAATTTTCAGTACCACGAATAGTTTTTGGCGTGTCCTTGTCTGACATGCTTGGTGGTGAAACATCAGGCCTCAAGGTATTGCCTCTTGCCTTAATGTAACTTCTACTGAAGTTGTTTTCTGTTTTCTTTTCACATATAAATTTTGTGATGTAAACATAGTTTTTTTTTTAACGTTTGACAAGAATGTTACATTTATCTACAAGATCAGTCTTATTATAATATAGTCAGTAAATGTTTTGTTCATATTAGTTTTGTCAAAGGGAAACACATCAAAGTTAAGTTCAAATTTGTAGCTGTCCTTTTAACTTGCTTTTGTTTTTCTGCAACATTGTTTCTGTTTGGTCAAGTGTTCAGATTTTCTTGAAAATGTAAATGCAGCGACAAGAAACAAACACAGTACAAAGAAAGGCCTTAGTTCTTTGAATTCAACTTCTATTTTTTGTGAATAATGGGTTAATTGTCTAGAATTTGTACTAACGTTCGTTGTGATTTGAATGAAATACGGATCAAATATAATTACTTTTGCATCTCCATACAGAATACCTTGCAAAATATTTTCCCATAGCGTGCATAACTTATTCCTTGCATCTTATGTGAATTGTACAAGGTTTCCATTTTGGGAGAGATTATTTGCAGTTTTCCATTTTTGGTGACATTTGAAGCTAAAGTAAAGAATATTCTCATTGCTAATCACACTGTTCTTTTAAGGTTGATTGACTCAATTGAATGACATTATCCTTTTAACAGGTGGGTAATGTTATTGGTTTTTGATAGGTGAAGAAGCTTCTGGAACTTTATGCTAAGGAGAAATATATCCTTGTCCTGAACCAGCAGCCATTTAAAGATTATGAAATACTAGTCTCCTTTAAGGTATGCATTATCCACTTTACCTTTCTCTTACCATATAATCTTATGAAAACTCTCTCTTCACCTATTTTATTATCTTGTAAAATCTTTTCTGGGCATAAAGTACATTGTAAAATCAAGTTTTTTTTGCCTCACGTACCTCTATATCCTGACCAGTTTTCTGCACTGATCATCCTTTCTGGTTAAGAAAGAAAGTGACATGATGATTTTTCTCTTGTGAAAATATTCATTCTATCTACTTTCTGTATGGCACAAAATATTCAAAAGTGAGCATTTGTTTTGGTTGATTTTATTTTCTAGAACAGTTGATTGCATAGCCATTTTGCTTTTACATTTTCTTAATATGTCGTATAATCATAATATTTCTTAATTTTTTCAAACATTGATATTTCTTTCAATCATAATATTTCTTTGTGGGGACTATTTATTGATTTAGGGGTGAGTTCAAATAAGAACACCACAATATTAGAAACCAGATAAACCATGTTTTGGCCTTTGATCATGGAGTGGGCAAAATGAGGGCAAGGTCATGTGATTCATGGAGTAATGCAATAATCCAATATTAAAAAGTGGTTCATTTGTTTTCTAATTACCAGTGGTTCTCATTTGTATTGCTGGATCCGTCTGTTTTACTTATCTATTATCCAAACATGGCCACATTTTCTTCTTATCCCTAAAAACCATAGGATGGAGCTACAAGCGTCTCAGTGCTGCGAAGTGTTTGGCAGACATATTGGCTCTACAAGAATCAAAGTCGACGAGAAAATATGTTTGATCAACTTAAAGAAAGTCTGAAAGAACTAGATCACCAGTTTGGGAAGTTTTTGCAGCAACTGAAAGACGTCGGATGGGACATCAATCACATAAATTTAAAAGTTTGTAACGACGTATTAATCGAAGATTTTGTTATGTATTGAGGTTAAAAGTGAACTTACATGTGATACATTGATAATTAACCTGAGCTCTTAAGTAATCAAACCAGAATATTTTTTGTTATTGTTTATTGTATCAAGATGCTATTTTGTTGTATATATCAGATGTGGATATAAAACAAATATACCTTTGTGAAGTTGGGAGCTATATTGTAAAAATGACCTTTCTTTTTATGAGACATCTTTTGTTTTTGTCTAGGGTGTCTTGATGTTTCTAGTACAATGTAAATGTAGAAGAAATTCATATTAATTAGGTGTTAGGAATAGCAATTGGATCATAAACAAAAGAACAGCATGAAACAAAACAAATTCATCGGTACGTTTCTTATTACTTCATAAAGAAGAAAACAAAAGTTTAGAATGAAACGCATGAAAGACTATTCTATTCCAAAGCTAAAAAACAATCAGATCTGAAACACAAGAACATGTATTGATATGCTTGCTTCTTTTGGAAAATTGTAAATTTTGTTAGTGTCATAGCTAGTTTGTTATTTACTTTAACAAACATTTGTTTTTTTCCGTCCTATCAATGTATAGTCAAAAGACAGATTGGCTTTTGAATTGTGACTATTATATGTCATAGCTTACATCTTAATCTATTACAAAAAGGATAAAATGTATAAAGTAGAAAGTTACAAACCACAAACCATAATCTATAATTTGTAAAAGCATAGACCTTTTTACCAACTTATATAAATTGGTGAGTCTTCAGTGTGGCAGCGGAAAGTTGATCAGATTTTATAAAAAGAATATCAATAGAAGGCATGTCTTCTCTGTCTTCGAAAAAAATTAGTTTTCAGTCTTTGGTCTTCGGAAGACTTTGTCTCTAAAGCTTCGGAAGACTTTGTCTCTGAAGCTTCGGAAGACTTTGTCTCTGAAGCTTCGGAAGACTTCATCTTTGGCTTTGAAAGATTTGGTTTGGCTTCGAAAGATTTTACACTTAGAATATTTTCTCTGAGTTGTGTAAAACTTCCGAAGTACCTCTACTCTGCACTTCATGCATGCATGCTGTAAGCTCTTTGGTTGCTTTAATTGTATCAGCCTTTAAGTATAAACATTACAAGAACCGTTTCCTTATTTAATTAAAATAAATAGTTATAATTCATGGTATTTTCAGGGAACCATTTTCTCAGTTGGTTTTGACAAACCCCACCTGCGTTAGTCGAATAGTCGCGCTAATTCGAGTGTAGGTTGAATGGGTGTGCTTTCCTTTACGGGAAAATTGCTGAACAAGTGTATGTTAGTCAGCCACCAGGCTTTGAAGACCTGGATTTCCCTCATAGGGTGTACAAGCTTGACAAAGATTTGTGTGAAAGTGGTATGAGACAGCGTCGTATTTTCTTCTTGAATATAGGTACGAGAGAGGAAAGATCGATCAAACATTATTCAGAAAGAAGAAAGGTTATGAGCTGCTTTTGGTTCAAATTTATGTTGATGATATCATTTTTGACTCATCAAACAAACAACTTTGCTAGGATTTAAAGACCTCATGCATTGCAAGTTCTAGATGAATGCTATGGGTGAATTAACTTTCTTCTTAGGGTTGCAAGTACAACAAATAGAGGATGGTATCTTCATTAACCAGTCCAGGTTTCTTAGATTTTCAGTCTATAGGCACTCCTGTGGATACAAAGATGACGATATGTCCTGATCCAGATGGCAAATCAGTTGATCAAACACATTATCTTTCAATGATAGGATCACTCACGTACCTGACAACAAGTAGACCTGATATAATGTTTTGAGTATAAGTTTGTTCCAGATACCAAGCAGACCCTAAAGAATCTCATGTCAATGATGTGAAGAGGAGTTTTAGATATCTCAAGGGCAAATTAACACTAATCTTATGGTATCCAAAAGAAGGAAATTTTAACCTCTATGCATACACAGATAGTGACTACGGGGGATGCAACTTCAACGGGAAGTCCACATCTGGTGGTTGTCAATTCATTGGTCCAATACTAGTGTCATGGCAGTATAAGAAGTAGACAAACGTGTCAGTTTCAACTGCAGAAGCTGAGTACATAGGAGCATCCGCTTGCTGTTCTCAAGTCCTCTGGATTCAAAACTGTAAGACCCCGTTCCCAGAGACCTCACAGTTGGTCATTCAATAGCACTAAACATACATAATAATATATATATTTCATAAAACATTACAGCAAAATTACATTAACAAAAGCTATTCATTTTATTAATAATTACTGTTGTTATACAATACAACATTGTTAAGTTACAAAAGAAAACATCCCTTAATTGCATTACAAAACAACAATAATATTTTGCATGAATGGATACCAGTTTTGCCCTGTCTAGTAGCCTCCCTGCGTGCCATCCTCAACAACGATTACCTATCAACTGAAAATGCATAAAAGTCAGCGTTGCTGAGTGAGTTCTAGTTTTAATGTGCTAAAATACTTTATATAGTTTATACATGAAAATACTCTTTTCATTAAAATCCTTTCTTTACTTTCATACGTGATCATTCATCGTACATACAACAAGGTATAATTTTATTCATCAATCATTATCGCACGTATTCATTCGTATCATACTTTATCATTATCTTCCATTGTTTCTAGATCCTGTCAAAACTTTACCCCTATCGTGGCCCGAAGCTACCATTCCGGGCACAAAGCCTCTCTACTTCCTGGCACAAAGCCGTATCATATTTGGCATAAAGTCGTATCATATCCGGGGTAAAGAAACAAGGATCCCGTTTCGTACTATGGATCAGTCACCAAGACTGATCCCCCTGTGTGTGAACCCTCATGGGTTAGCCAAAATCGCACGCTATAATACACACAGTTGAGCTAATAACTCTCAATGAGTTGTGATCCTCCTTTCATCCTGCTTGCAAGCCCTTTCTTTCTTTCATTCTTTATGTTTCACTTTCATTATCATTAATCTTATCTCTTTCTTAATGACAATACTTTACGTTTATATTCATCAACACACCACGTAAAGTCACACATCAATATATATATAAGTAACATAAGAACAGAGCATAACCATGCATAAAATAGGCACATATAAGCCTTAGGTCAAAGTAGGTCAAAACCCTAAAATCTGTTTTTCCAAAAATTTCAGAAAATTTTCTAAGTGTTTGGGCGCTTTAACACTATGCGGGCGCTTTAACACTATGCAGGCGCATGAGGCCTGTTTAGGCGTTTCAACACTATTTGGGCGTATGGCCATACACTTATCTGTTTCTCACTTTGGGCGCATGAACTATTCAGGCGCATGAGCCTACACTTAGGTGCCTAAATAAAAATTTGGGCGCATGGACACTATTGGGGCGCATCACCCCTAACACTTAGGCGTTTGGGCAAAAACTTAGGCGCATGAACTACTGTTCAGGCGCATGAACTTAGTATTTCTAAGGCATTTTCTAGGTGCATGAGCCACTATTTGGGTGCATGACCTCACTTAAAAACTTTCTAAGGCAATTTCTTAGGCGCATGGGCCCTGTTTGGGCGCATGACCATCTACGTACATGTTTCTAAGTCATTTTGCAGTCCCAAACATCAACTTAGCCTGTTCTAAGCCTATTACAACCATTCTAAACATCAATAAGGCATTAACAACCAAATAACATCAACACACATGCATAAATACTTATGGGTATACATACAACTTTTTGTAAAAACTATTTGCATGCATTTTCAGCCCTGAAAACTTTGAAAAACATATAAAAACTAGGGTCTAGAAACTCACCTAGACTGCTTCCAAGTTCATCTCCTTCAAACTTGAACTTTTAAAGAGTTCTAACACCTAGACATGTCAAAAACACCCAACCGAACACATATACACACATAAGAACATGTAGAAATCGCTTTCATGGTCAAAACCCATCAAAACCAAACCAAATTTACATGAATTACTTACCTTAGGCCAAAAACGACTGCTTTCTCTCTCTAAAACCGTTCTTCTATTTTGGTCGACAAAAGCAGTAGTTGGTATGTATATGGGCGGCCATACTTCAAATATTAATAAAATATTTGACTTTAGTACCTTTTGCACTTAGCTCCCTCCGCTTTGGCTTCTTTCCTTTTCTTACACAATACTCTTCTTTTCCTTTTTCTTATTTCTTTTCTTTCTTTTATTTTTGACAAAATTTCCGGGTGTTACAAGTCCACCCCCTTTAAAGAGATTTCATCCCCGAAACCCGTCACTCTTCGAATAACTGTGGGTAATGCTGTCTTATCTCTTATTCAGTCTTCCACATATACTTCATACCCTTTTGATGTTTCCACTGCACCCGTACAAGTGGAACCACTTTATTCCGTAGCCTCTTCTCTTCTTGATCAATGATTGCCATTGGTTGCTCTACATAATTGAGCTGTTCATCTACCTCGGTATCCTCCAATGGTATAATCATATCTTCATCAGCTAAGCACTTTTTCAGATGAGATACATGGAATATCGGATGAATTCCACTTAACTCATCAGGTAGCTCTAACCTATTGGCCACCTCTCCTACTCGAGCAATGATTCAGAAAGGTCCTATATACATCGGGCTCAGTTTACCTCGTTTTCTGAACCGGATAATCCCCTTCCAGGGTTAGACCTTTAACATAACTCTATCACCTACGTTGAACTCGATCGGTCTACTCCTCTTGTCGGCGTACGACTTTTGTCTATCCTTTGCCGCTTTCATGAAGGCTTTGATCTTTTCTAACTTTTCAGTTGTAGCCTCGATCACCTCAATGCCTCCTAACTCTTTCTGCTCAATGTCAACCCAACATATGGGCGTTCTACACCTTCTACCGTATAGCATCTCATATTGTGGCATGCCAATACTGGCATGATAACTGTTGTTGTATGAGAATTTTGCTAACTGTAAGTGGTCATCCCAACTTCCTCCAAAATCGATCACGCATACGCAGAGCATATCTTCGAGCGTCTGAATTATCCTCTCAACTGACCATCTGTTTGAGGATGGTATGCCGTACTAGTGTGTAGCCTTGTCCCTATTGCATCATGGAATGTCTTCCAAAACTTAGATGTAAACCGAGTGTCACGATCTGGTACGATAGACACTGGCACACCATGACGAGCTATAATCTTCTTGATAAACAGATCCGGCAGTCTGTCAGATGAATATGTGTCGTGGATCAATAGAAAATAAGCACTCTTGGTCAGACGATCAACAATCACCCAAATGGTATCATACCCTCTCGCCGTGCGGAGTAACTTCATGATGAAGTCCATGGTGATGTGCTCCCACTTCCATTCGAGTATATCAAACAGTTGGTTCTTCCCGTATGGCTTTTGATGTTCTACCTTCACCTGCAAGCAAGTAAGGCACTTACTCACATACTCCACTACATCGCGCTTCATTCCCGGCTACCAATAATCTTTCTTCATGTCTTGATACATCTTGGTATCACTAGGATGAATAGAGAATAAAGTCTTATGAGCTTCATCCATAATCCGCCTCATAGGTGTCCATAATGAGGGATCTACATTCGTCCATTTCGGGTCCTGACACCGAGAGTGTTCTCACCTAACTCTGTGACTAGTCCTCTCATTCTTTCAGAGTTAAGGTGATCTTCTTTCAACGCCTCATCTTGAAATTCCTTGACCTGCTTCATCATGTCCGAGGTCATTACTAACTGATACGCCTTCACCCAAATCGGCTCGGGTCTCTCCTTTCGGCTAAGGGCATTGGCCACAACGTTGGCCTTACCTGGGTGGTAATAGATCTCGCAATCATAATCCTTGATCAACTCTAACCACCTCCTTTGCCTCATATTGAGGTCCTTCTTCTTAAAAAGTACTTTAAGCTCTTGTGGTCCATGAAGATGGTGCACTTCATCACGTATAAGTAGCGCTTTCAAATATTCAACGCGAAGACCACAGCTGCTAACTCCAAATCATGGGTAGGGTAGTTGACTTCGTGGGTTTTCAACTGTCAGGACGCGTAGGCTATTACCCTTCCACGTTGCATCAGTACGTAACCCAGTCTTGTATAGGAAGCATCTGAATATACCACTAAGTCTTCACTCCCTTTGGTTAATGTCAAGACAGGAGCTTGAGTCAATCTCGTCTTTAACTCCTCAAATGCACACTCCTGTTCTTGACCTCACACAAACTTCACGTCTTTGCGAGTCAATTTAGTTAAAGGTGAGGCTATCTTGGAAAAGACTTGAATAAATCTTCTGTAGTAGCCCACCAAACCCAAGAAACTACGAATCTCAAATGACGTCTTTGGAGACTTCCAGTGCATCACCGCCTCAACTTTCACCGAGTCCACCATGATTCCTTTAGCATTTACCACGTGACCCAAAAATTGAACTTCGTGCAACCAGAAAGCACACGTAGAGAATTTGACATACAACTTCTCTCTTCTAAGTGTCTCTAACACTTCGCATATGTGACCGACATGTTCCTCCTTGCTCTTTGAATAAATTAGAATATCATCAATAAACACGATTACTGATTTATCTAACATTGGCCGACACACTCGGTTCATTAAATCCATAAAGGCAGCTGGCGCGTTAGTCAAACCAAAAGACATAACGAGAAACTCGTAGTGTCCATAACGCGTATGGAAAGTTGTCTTAGGAATGTCTTGCTCCTTTACCTTTAACTGATGGTAGCCAGATCGAAGATCTATCCTCGAAAACCAACGGCACCTTAGAGCTAATAGAACAAGTCATCGATCCTCGGTAACAGATACCGATTCTTCACTGTCAATTTATTCAGCTCTCGGTAGTCGATGCACATCCGCATACTACCATCCTTCTTCTTCACGAATGAGACCGGAGCACCCCATGGTGAGATACTTGGTCGAATGAACCCTTTATCCATCTACTCCTGCAGTTGAGCCAGTAGCTCCTTCATCTTAGTCGGAGCTAACCGATACGGTGCCTTGGCAACGGGTTGAGCACCGGGTATTAGATCAATCTAAAATTTGATCTCACGATCCGGTGGCACACCGAGTAAGTCTTCTGGGAACACATCCAGAAAGTCACATACCACTGGTATGTCGCAATTGTGGTATTGACGTGTCCACATCTTTTACGTAAGCCAAGTAGGCACTACATCCACGTCTCATGTACTTCCCTGCCACTGCCATCGAAATCACCTTTGGAACCGTAGTGACACGATCACCATAGACCGTCACCGAACTTCCATAGGGCGCAATTAATGGAATCATCTTCTTATGACACACGATGTTTTCTTCATAGGTTGCTAACCAATCCATCCCTAGTAGTACATCGAATCCGCCTAGGGGCATCACATGTAACTTAACAGAAAACATATGACCTTCTAGTTCTATGGCATAGTCCTCTAGCATATCAGTAATTCTAGTAGACTTACCAATAGCAGTTTCTACGTCAAATGGCTCATCGATACATCTACTACTAATAGACAATTTAGCACAGAAAGCAGTAGAAATGAAACTCCTACTACCACCAGAATCAAATAACACAGAGGTACAAATTTGATATACTAAAAACATACCTGACACGAAATTGAGGTCCACTCTAGCTTCCTCCCGGGTCATCGTGAAGGCTCTAGCACTTGCCCTCTGTCCTCCTTCTTCCGGCTTCTTCTTCATCCCAGAACTCTCGGCCCGTGGCTTCTTGCAGTCCCTGCTCACATGGCCTTCCTCACCACAATTATAACACCTTATAACTCCACACATCTTTACCATATGACCAGGCTTTCCACACTTGAAGCAGACATTCACTCCCCACTTACATTCACCGGAGTGCTCTCTCCCACATTTACCATACTTCTTTATCCCCGAACTTGATGACCCCACCCTACGGTGTAAGGCCCCATTCCCGGGCACCTCATAATTGGTAATTCATCGCACATAAAGCATATAATTATTTAAACATAGCAGCGGAAGTTAAACAAAACCATTTCATATATTTTAATGACAACTTTTGTAACGTAATACAATACTGTTAACTATTACAAAATATTATAAATTGCATTACATCACAAAAATGTCATTATTATACGAATGGATGCCATCACAAAAATGCCAAGTAGCTGCCCCGTGCCATCCTCAGCAACTATTACCTGCCAACTGGAAAACACATAAAAGTCAGCGT